>UCOK01011308.1:0-10117 GCA_900474325.1 Synergus umbraculus
AATAAAAGCAGCTACTCTCCATATAAACCAATAATTTTGACTGAACCCTTGGAAACAGTGTTCATAGATTACTATGGACCCCTGCCAACTTCTCAATTAGGATACCGATACGTGCTCGCGGTCCTTGATGGATTCAGCAAGTATGTCCGGTTCTATGCAATGCGAAAACAAACTACACAGGCCACGCTAATCAAAATCTTTGAGGACTACATTCCGAAGGTAGGAAAGCCCAAGCGGATCGTCTCTGATCACGGGACTCAATTCACTAACAAAACCTGGGCCGATAAACTGAAGAAAGAAGGGATTGAGCACACCTTAACTTCAATTCGCCACCCACAGGCAAACATGGTGGAACAGGTAAACAGGGAATTGTCAAAATTTTTTAGAATTCTCTTGCGTGACAACGCCCACTCCTCCTGGTTCGCTAAGTTGCAGACTATAGAGGATATACTTAATGAGATCCATCATGAAACGACGGGGATGACACCAATGGAAATTATGCTCAAAAGACCACCAACCCGCTTCTGGAAAAAGTGGATTAAGGGGGCGGTGAAAACAGGGGTTCCGTCTTGCGAGGAGAAACTCCTGATTGTAAAAAACTTGATAAGAGATAAGGGCAGTCGTAGGGCACAAAAGTATGATGCAAATAAGAAATTCACTACTTACGAGATCGGGGAGAAGGTTTTGGTACGAGCGTATAACCTTTCCGACAAGTTTCTTAAGCGCACTGCGAAATTCATGGCGATTTTTGATGGCCCGTACGTCATAACAGCGAAAAGTAATAGCGGGACTTATAAAATTTCGGACTCTAACAATGGTGAAGAACGAGGGATGTTCCACACCAACGATCTTAGGAAATATTACCAAGGACCAGATTAACCAGCCGGGCGGTTTCCTGTGTTGTCTGTACATGTGTCAACTTTTATCCCAATATTGAAGCACGACCTAGTATGTTACAGATCATGAATGCGACCACTCAAACTCACCGTCTGTTCGCCCCCGATACTTGCGACGTGGTTTTGCAGGTCGGTTCCCCACGTCCTTGGGGATTAAGGATTGCATTGCAGGGACAACGGATTCTGATTGGAAAGCCACGTGCAATCACCACTAAGAGGAAGTATAAGGCTACAAAGCAAGGGACTTCTAAGATGACTCAAACAGACGACATAAACCGGGGTCCCATGAAGGACCAAGCCACAAACTTCCCTGAGCCATCATACTCCGATGATGATGACGAGGATGAGGGCTTCGTCGAATGCAAGAGGCCATCTCTGGACCAACGGCTGTTGGAGCTTTTCGGACCAGACTTCCACAAGAAAAAAGATGTTGGCGGCATCCTACCCGCTAAATACCGCAAGAATGCGCCTTAAAGGATTAGGTGTCTCTACAGCAGGAGATAATCTCGACCATGAGACATCTAACCATGCTCGCGTTTGTTTCTAAAGATTCTCATTTCATTCAAATCTTTAGAAAAAGGGGCAATGTAACGGTATGGGATACCGTTACGCCTATATATAGGCTATCATGGAGACAGGCGGAACGCCTGGGCATAGGCTATCGAGCTACAGCCGTCGGTACGCTAGGAAGCGACCCGAATATCGATCGCTTATTGATTCGGCCGGACTGCGCTAGGCCCGCAGAAATCTTTCTCTCTCACTAACAACATGATTTCTCGAGGGGCTAAAAGACGAGCGTTCGATCCCGGTCGTCACTCGTTTTTCGAGTCAGTCAAACAGCACATGCTGGACATCGTCCTAGCGCTTTTAATCGACTCGAATTTTTGCTGACTAGCAATAGTCAGGGATTGTAGAGGACCACGGACCATTTCGCCTTCTGATGTCACCGGAATACTACGAGAGCCAAGCAGAGTGTCTTCGTCGCCATCTTGGAGCCAAGCAGAGTAAATCATCGCCATCTTGAGCCAAGCAGAGTGTTTCATCGACATCTTGAGCCAAGCAGTCCGTCTTCCCGCCATCTTGGAGCCAACCAACCAATCCAGAGCTTTCGTCTGCTACAAATTAACCAGGTAGTATAACTAGGAAACATTGCACGCTGTACCAGGCTGGGGTTTCCTAAATCATATTCACTTGCTATAACTCGGCCATATTTGTCAGGTTCTTTTGCACGCTTTACCAGGCTGAGGGAACTTGACAAATTCAACGAGTCAGTTTTAGCAAGCCGCCATCTTCGTCAGGTTCCTTCGCAAGCTTTACCAGGCTGGGGGAACTTGACAAGATAACTTACGTCACCAGGGTAAAGCAACTCGGTTGTTATACGGAGGGGCGACTCACATACGCGCATAACTTCACCGCGTGACGTCATTTCAGGCTAAGTTCTCTTGCACGCTGAACCAGGCTGAGGGAACTTAGCAGGGTAAAGAAATTCAGTTGTTATACGGAGGGGCGACTTACTCACGCGCATAACTTCACCGCGTGACGTCATCTCAGGCTAAATTCTTCTGCACGCTGAACCAGGCTGGAGGAACTTGGCAGGGTGGAGAAACTCGGTTGCTATACGGAGGGTCGACTCACCTTACGCGTCTAGTTTCACCGCGCGACGTCATACAATCTTGCTCACCGCTGAAATCTTACCGGGTAACTTCTCGCCGCGTGGTGAAGTTACCATAACATAACCGTGACGTAACTAAGGGCGTTAGTATCTCAAATCGCACTCCATTGGGTGTCGTGCGAAATAAGAAGATTTTATTTAATGTCTTCTTATCAGGTTAGAAGTTTTTTCTTTCAAATTTCAAGTGATTCTCACACTTAGATTAATTTTCGCGGTACATACTCAGATTAAATTCTCGTTTCTCTCTCTTGCTACGGGTACTAGTTATTGCGAGACCAAGTAGTTAGGCCACTTGTAGAGCATTAAGGTTTTTTTAACCAAAATTATGTAAACTTGGTCAGGACCAGGAGAGAGTTCCTTTTTCTTTAAGTTTCGCGAGCGAACGTTATCATTTAATTTCAATTTGTTATATATGCAAATGCATTAAACTTATCATTTCGCGATTTTACGACGAATACAATTTTATTTATATAGAATCCCGCGGGCTACCAATCAGCGCTTCGGATTGTATCCAAGTTTCCGCCGCCGTGAAACGACACTGTTTTCGAACTTCTTTAATTTAATTTGAATAAACTTTGTCATTATTGTCATTAAACTGTTTGCGTATTTACTTGCCTCCCTCAGGAACCATCCCACTCCCACGATTCTCTATAGCCTATAAGAGGGCATAAGGTTTTCATATTCCACGAAATATTTCGAATCAACACCAGCGAGAACCATAGGACCAGCCTAGGACACATAGGAATCGTTACAAATAATTATTAAGAAAAACAACGAGGATAAAGTGCTCAGAACGTCAATTTCATGAAAAATGGTAATTTTAGCTTGTAAGGGTAGTTTTGAAGGCCCCCTGGGTGTGCCCCTGGGGGTGCAAAACCCATATGTGTGATACATGAAATTCTTTGTTCGATAGTTCTCTATAAGTTTCTATAATTTCCCGTCACTTATACCTAAACCCTGAAAAATTATTCCAAAAATTCCAAAAAGTGATCTTTCCCCATGCAATTTACATGGGAAACTTCAAGTCAAATCCGGCACGTGTTTTAATCAAAATAAAAAAAAAAAAAAAATAGGGACTTTATTTTTTCGGATTTAGAAACGAATTGGGGGGATCGAGACTGTAGCATTGAAAAAATTTTTGCAATGCATTTTTGGACCAGTCTAATAAAATGCGCCAAGCCGGGTATTTATTTACAGAAATATGGGAGTCCGTCTTCACAAAAATTAAAAACAGTAATATTGCGTTGTCAGATTTAATTAAAAATCATCCTTTCATGATAAATTAACCGTTAAATCCGCGTGATGCTTTCTTTGGTGGTCGTACAGGTTACACACATTGTTACTATAGAGTAAAAGACGGTGAAAAAATGAAATATTTTGCCATACGGTCTTTGTACACGAGTGTTTTAAAATCGGGAAAATACCCTGTTGGTCATCTACTCGTATATGTAGGAGATGAATGCAAGGTATTAACAGGCCCTGATAATCTTGACATCGGGAAAGTCGAGGGTCTAATTAAATGTTGTATTCTACCGCCTCAAACACATTATCATCCTGTTTTACCAGTACGATACCATGAAAAACTCATGTTTGCGCTTTGTCGCACGTGTTGTGAAAATCTCGAAAAGGGCGATTGTTCACACACCGAGGAAAGCGAACGCGCAGTCAACGGTACATGGGTTTCAGATGCAGTAAAAAAAGCCGTTTCATTAGACTATAAGATCTTAAATAATGCGAAAATTTGGCATAACGAAACCATAAAATATAACCTTAATTCTGGTGAAGGTGGGCTCTTCGCAGGTTATATAAACACTTTCTACAAAACTAAGCAGGAGTCGGAAGGGTGGTCTCGAGAATGCATTGATGATGCTTCTAGAGGTCAGTATAGGGCGGTGATCAGGGGAAAAGAACGAATAGATCTCGATCCGGCGAGAATAGTTAAAAATTTAGGGTTACGCTCGGTGGCCAAATTATGCCTAAACTCGTTTTGGGGAAAATTTGGGCAGTGCGAAAATTTACCTGAAACTTCGATTGTAAAACACGTGAAGATCTGCTCAAAAATAGTTTGCAATCCTGAGCTTGAGGTAATTAACGTACTCCCTGTGAATTTAAAAACTATGTACGTGGCTTGGCAGTATAAGAAAAATACTCATACACCAAAACAAATATCAAACGTGGTAATAGAAGCCTACACTACTGCGTTAGCACGTTTGATATTATATGAGTATCTTTCTAAAGTGGGCAACAGTGTCTTATATTACGATAAAAATTCACTCATTTTTGTAGATCGCGGTAATCCTGAGGAGTACATCCCACCTACCGGTAAATTCTTAAGCGATTTAACCGATGAACTCGAAGTTTACGGTCGTGATAGTTATATTAGGGAATTCGTTTCTGGCGGACCCTAATTTTATGGCTACATTGTAATTTCACCTGATGGCACTGAACATCAGGTATGTAAAGTTAAAGGGATTACCCTGAATTATAAAAATTCACGATTAGTAAACTTCGAGAGCATTCGTAAACTCGTCTAGAGGGAGAGGACCCAATCTCCCTTAATTATCAAGCCATTCCTAGGACACCACTTCACGACGTGGTTACCGTTTCGGAAACCAAAATCTGTAGGGTTGTAAATTTAAAACGAAGACAGCTTGGTAACCATGACTCCTTACCATACGGCTTTAAAAAACAGAAAATGTAAATGTTTTATTTCTATTTCTTTATTTATTTTTATTTATTTGAAAAATTATAAATATCATGTGGTTGAGTTTCGTTATTTTAATCTGCTAACCCAAATTTTCTGAAAATAAAAAAAAGCTGGTAGATGTTCATATGTTTGTTTTATTATCCTTTCTAATTATAATTTCCCTACTTTACTCATACAGTAGTGTGCAAAAGTTTTGGGCCACATTGTTTTTCTGAAATATTTCCTAAAAGGCTAACTTAAGAAAAAATCTATTTATATAAAAAGTAAGTATACTCTTTGTATTAGGTGCACAAGTTTGCTTCCGTCGATTTTTTCGAAAATTTGAGACTTTATTCTGAAAAAGTGATTACCTGTTTATGATTCAAAGTACTGTCCGTCACTAGCCACTACTTTTTGCCATCTTTCGGGCAATTGTCGGATTCCATCTCGAAAAAACGATGCGTCTTTTGAGGCGATCCACAAATCGATCCATTCTTTGACTTCTTCTTAAGAATGGAAATACTTCTCAGCTAGGCCATGTGCCATCGATCGGAAAAAATGGTAGTCGGAAGGAGCAATGTCTGGAGAGTACGGCGGGTGGTCCCATCTTAGGGTTTCCAAGTATGTCTTGACGGGTTTTGCGACATGTGGCCGAGCATTGTCATGTTGCAGGATAACTTTATCGTATCTTTCTTGATACTGTGGCCGTTTCTCCTTCAATGCTCGACTCAAACACATCAATTGCGTTCGATACCGATCCCCTGTAATAGTTTCACTCGGTTTCAACAGCTCATAATACATCACACCGAGCTGGTCCCACCAAACGCAGAGCATAACCTTGGCACCGTGAATATTCGGTCTGGGCGTAGATGTGGAGGCATGTCCGGGCATTCCCCATGATTTTCTGCGTCTGGGATTATCGTAGTGGACCGATTTTTCGTCGCCGGTTACAATGCGATGTAAAAAACCCTTCCGATTCTGTCTTTGAAGCAGCTGTTCACAAGCAAAGAAACGGCGTTCAACGTCTCTTGGCTTCAATTCATAAGGAACCGAATTTCCTTGCTTCTGAATCATTCCCATGGCTTTGAGGAATTTCGAAATTGCTTGTTGAGTGACTCCCAATGATTCTGCTAATTCTTCTTGCGTCCTCCATATCAAAATCACCGCTTTTAAAGCGTTGAAACCACTCACGACACGTTATTTCACTAAGAGCAGCGTCACCGTAAGCACTTGAGAGCATTCGATGAGCCTCAGCCGCAGTTTTCTTCAAATGAAAGCAGAAAATCAACACTTCCCGCAAATGACGGGAATTTGACTCGAAAACTGACATCTTCGATCGAGAATACACTTCTGTTGCAAACACAAATTCACTAATGTGGTGATGTGGTTATGTTGACAGATGTCCAAGCTTACTATATGCAATTTTTGACCTGCCTATTTCAACCGGCACTTACCGCTGCAGTCATCTATCAAAAAACGTAGGAAACAAAGTTGTACACCTAATAGTAAAAAGTTAGGTAGGTAACAGCTTTTGAAAAGAAAAATTTACCGATTCCCTCTTTTATATTCTATATTTGCGTGTGCAAAAGTATTGGGTCACTGTGTTTAAATATTTCGGAGAACTTCGCTGAGCTCGCTACTTGGTTTGTTTATATTCGCCCAGTGTTTCACGTATGAGATAGTCATTCTAAGGTCAATAGCCGAGACATACAAATATTCAAATTTGGGAAGCCGTGATAAACCTTTCGGAACAAGGAAAGGCATCTCGTGAAATTTCTGCTTTATTAAAAATTGGTAAAAATACTGTGAATCGTAAAATTTACTACTACTAAGTCTCTATCGGACTTCCACGATCTGGTAGTACACGGAAAACGACTTTACGTGTTGATAAAATCATTAAACGCAAATCTACAAAAGATGTTAAGAAAACTGCATCTGAAATTGCCAATGAACTCCGCAATGATATAGGGCTGTTTGGACGGGTTGGTGTTAAAAAACCTTTGATCAGCAAAAAATATCAGAAGGCCAGATTGACATTTGCACGAAAATACCAACACTGGACTCCGAAGCAGTGGAGTAAAGTACTTTTTTCTGACGAATCAAAATTTAATCTTTTTGGAAGTGACGGCAAAAAGTATGTTCGAATTTCGAAAAACACAAGACATAATTCCCGGTATCAAATTCCAACAGTTAAACATGGGGGTGGATCAGTTATGGTTTGGGGAGCTATGTCATCGCGAGGAGTAGACCCATTGCATGAGATGAAAGGCATCATGGATAGTGTGATGTATCGAGATATTTTGTCAGAAAAAATGTTACCATATGCCAAGAAAAAAATGCCTAAAGATTGGATCTTTCAATAAGATAATGATCCAAAACATAAGTCGAAGCTCGTCCAAGAATTTTGGAAAAAGCGAAAAGTGAAACTTTTAGATCATCCAGTTCAATCCCCAGATCTAAATCCGATCAAAAATTTGTGGGATACACTTGGAATTCATGTTGCAACAAGAAAACATTCGAACAAAGCTGCATTATGGCAAAATCTGCAGGAAGGCTGGGACAAAAAATACCAAAGGACTACGTGCAGCGCTTAGTTGATTCAATGTCTCGTCGATGTGCTGCTGTAATTGCTGTAAAGGGTATGCCTACTAAGTATTAGTTATTAACAAACAAAATTACGACTTTCTTTTTGATTTTATAAACGTTTACTATTTTATAAATCTATAATGTAAGTGTGGCCCATTAATTTTGAACACCGTTATAAAAAACATTGTCAAACAAATTGTCGACAACCGTTACTAAAAATATTTAAATTCCACAATTTTGTAGTTCAATAAAATACTAATAGTTTATATATACTCAATCTTTCTTAGCTGTTTTTATTTACTGTATATAGTCGAAAATGTGTTTGACCCAAAACTTTTGCACACCACTGTATATGTAAAAATTTTGTTACAGAACAAGACATGGAGTTTGGAGACTTAAGCATCCCTTGCGGTCAGCGAATACTCTCTTCTCAGGATTCTTCATCCTTCAACCCACTAGCAAGCAGCACACCCCAATGTGATGGTTGCAAGTTGTATAATATTTGTATGTGTAGTATTTACGAGGGCGATTATAGTTCGATCCTGGATGAAGAAGAATAATGAATGAATGAATGAATGAAAAGATTGAATGTAGAATAAATATAGAATTCCGAATTAAGTAAACCTATTTCTATATAAGGTTTTTTTTCAAAAAAATTTAATAAACTCGTACTCACAGGTTTAAACAAAAACCACTCCTCTTGTTATTTACCCTTCTCACATTTTAGAATAATAATTTACATAAAACTTTTACTTTATTTTTGAAAGATGAAATAAACATAAACTGAAACTCTTGTTACTTGACCTTCTTCTATTCGGAAAACCCTTCCGGTCTTACCCCATAAGGCCCAGCAGTTTCCACATTGTCATCCCGTCCACCCGTCTACCACCGCTTGCCGACGAATGATCTTCAGGCGGTGCGCGGTGCGAGGGGGAAATAGGCCACGCCCCTTTCGGCGCCCCAAAGTTGCCCTATACTACTACTTGCCTTAGACTCGCTGTGAAAAGTATTGTACTTGACATGTGAGAAGCAGACAATACCCGATTCGTGATTGGGCTGAAGTATCAGACGTCTAAGTCAGACGGTTTTTTTTTTTTTGCAATACATTTAAAATGAAAAATAAAGTATCAATAAACTATTTACTGAAGCGCTGACGGTATTTTTCAGTTTAAAAACATTCCAAACAACAATAACAAATTTTTTTTTGATTCAATCGGTACTTTGTATGTTTTTCCAAAAACTAATAAAACGTACCTATTTAAACATATGACGTTTCAAAGGTACCCTTTAAAGGTAATATAAAACATAAACAAATTATATTTTTCTTTAGCGCGGGAGATGTGAGACGGAGAAAACCACCCTCCCAAGCGTTTTCTGAACTTAGACGGTCGATTTTCTCCAAGAAATAATAAAGTGTACCTATTTAAACATAGGACGATTCAAAGATACCCTTTAAAGGTAATATAAAACATAAAGAAATTATATGTTTCATTAGCGCGGGGGATGTGAGACGGAAAAAACCACACTCCCACGCGTTTTCCTGACTTAGCGGACGGTTTTCTCCAAGAAATAATAAAGTGTACCTATTTAAACATAGGACGTTTCAAAGGTACCCTTTAAAGGTAATATAAAACATAAAGAAATTATATTTTTCATTAGCGCGGGGGATGTGAGACGGAAAAAACCATACTCCCACGCGTTTTCCGAACTTAGACGGTCGGTTTTCTCCAAGAAATAATAAAGTGTACATAAATAAACAAGTGTAAATAAACAAGTGCTTGTTAAGGACAAACTCGAAAAGCTGAAACATGAAAAAGTGAAGAGTTAAGGTGCAGTAGTATCATGTCGACAGAAAACGTCGGCCTAAAGCAGAAACTCATGAGAGTGAAAGAGATTGTGATGTGGCAGATTTTCTACACATCACAAAATTAAAATAAATCCTCCCAATAAATATTTTCTGATAAAGGCTGACACTTTTAATAAATTCGGCACTCCTCGTCTCTTGTCATTTTTAGATTTAAGGACAAATTTTATTAATGTATATTATTTTATCCCCCTTTTATGTAAACTACTGTGAGCCTCTTAATCTATGAGGATTAAGAATAGAGATTCGCAGCATCCACTTCCATTGCGTCATCGATTAGGATCTGTCGTCACCTCCATTCTGGCGAGGCTTCTTCTGTCTGGTGACCTTCAATAGACTTCTCTTATGGTTTCCGCTATCTTCAAATATCTCGTTGACTTTTTGGTTGATCTTCCAAGACCTTAGGCTTGTTC
>UCOK01011312.1:0-21640 GCA_900474325.1 Synergus umbraculus
TATATATATATATATATATATATATATATATCAATCATAGATACAAAAAAAATATGTAGAACATCTGTTTAAATTCTGTTTATTATCCGACTATAAAAAATTTGAAAATAATATAATTATTTATATAGTGTATTTTATTAATTAAAAAAATACACACATTTTAGTTTAATTTAATTTACATTCTGATTATATGAAAAATTAAAAGTTCGTTGTTGTATTCCATAGAAAAGGATTAAAAATAAGTTTATATTGATATTTTGTCAAGGTATTAGTGGGAACTAAATGTATTGAAAATATGTCCAACTTTCTAGAATTTAAAACAATTCAGTAAAGATAATTCCTAAAGGTTTTCGAAGGAACTAGATAAATTTAAAATATATGCTAGATTACGAAATCCAAAACAATGTAATATATATATATATAATTTAAGAAGGCACTGGAAGGAATAAAATAAATCGAACAAATATTCTACTTTACAGAATTAAAAACAATTTAATATAGATATTTCCTGAAGGAACTGGAAGGAACTAAATAAAACAAAAATATACTCTGTTTAGGAAACAGAAATGTCTTCAGAGAAATGTTGCTGCCGCGATGGGAACTGAAGGGAATTAAATATCTGGAAATTTTGTTACGCCCTTGCGTATAGAATCTTGGTGTAAAAATCAGGTTTTAAATAAGGCAGAAAAAAGATCACTTTTATGTTGAACTAGAAAAATCTTAACTTTTCTGTATTCAAGCCTTCTTACCGGGTGATTATCCCATTAACGTCCAGCCGGACACATTTTGTACACCTCTCTTCCCGCGCTCACAGCTATTGCATTTCGAGCAAAAAAAAATCTAAAAAAATGTATACTTATAGTTTGAAGTGTGCTCTTTCCGGTGGTATCACTCAAATTATCGAAAAAAAAATTTTTTGTTTCAAAAATGCAGTTTGAAACAAAAAAAAAACATGATTTTCGAAGGCATTTTTTTTTAAATCGAGTTTTCAAAGATTTACAGGCTTGAAATCATCTTGGAACCTGTCTAGATCGTGGACGCGATGTCTGAATTTAAAGAATATGAGGTTGTGAAGTCATTTTGAACAATTAGAAACTTCAAAATGGCGCCCAAATTGCAAAATTTTTGCCAGAAAATTCATGAATTTTTTTCTCAGAAACGAAGCACTTTCCTAAAAAATTAAAAAGAACAAAAAGTGCTTAGAATTGACCAGCGAATACACCTGAATTTTTCCAAAACGATTCGAGCGATTTTTGCAATTTATTAAAAATTGGCAATTTGCAAAACAAAAAAATCACTTGAATCGTTCTGAAAAAATTCTGGTGCATTCTTTGGCTAATACTAAACAATTCTTGTTTTTAGTAATTTTCTCGTAAAATGCTTCTTTTCTGAGAAAAAAATTCCAAAATGTTAGCATTTTGGAAAAATTCCAATTATTTTCGATTTTTTTTCTCAAAAATGAAGGACTTTAATAAAAAATGACAAAGAAAAAAACGTGCTTAGAATTGAACAAGGAATAACATTGAATTTTTTCAAAGCGATTCGAGCGATTATTGCAATTTATAAAAAATTAGCAATTAGCAAAACCAAAAAATTACTCAAATCGTTTTGGAAAAATTCAGGTGTATTCGTTGGTCAATTCTAAGCACTTTTTGTCCTTTTTAATTTTTTAGGAAAGTGCTTCGTTTCTGAGAAAAAAATTTTGCAATTCGGGCGCCATTTTGAAGTTTCTAATTGTTCAAAATGACTTCACAACCTCATATTCTTTAAATTCAGACATCGCGTCCACGATCTAGACCGGTTCCAAGATGATTTCAAGCCTGTAAATCTTTGAACTCTGCTTTGAAAACTCGATTTAAAAAAAAAATGCCTTCGAAAATCATGTTTTTTTTTTTGTTTCAAACTGCATGTTTAACGTTAATGGGTTATACTGACAAAGAGATTGAAAAAGATAGAGTTAGATAAACATGGGTTAGATTAGGATAGAGCTCTTTTGAATAAGAGTGGCGTACCATGGACCCGGAATTCGTTGGGTTTTGCGTAAAACCATGAGAGCGAGAGAGACGCACCATCACTACTATCTCTCTCACTCTCATGGTTTTGCGAAAAGACGCATCGCATACCGGATCCATGGGACATCACCCTCAATGTAAAAAAGAACATAGAAAAGCGGCCGTTAGTGGCACTATAATTACAATAATATTTATGTACAAAATATTGTATTTAAATTATTATTATGCATGTTCAAAATTTGATAAGTAATAAGTTTATAATTAACGATGGAAAAAGATTGCAAATGGGAGATAGAACGATATTCAAATTTTTTTGGAAGGGATAGGCTGAAAGAGAGAAAAAGATTGAGGAAATTTATAGAACAGATTCAAATTTTTTGGGAAGGATAAAAAATCTCTATCCTTTTCTATCAAAAAATTTCTATCCTTTTCTATATTTTTATGTACTTCCAACAGGGTGTGACTGTTTTTGTCTGAATTTTCAGCTGTCTGAATGGCCTTTTTTTATTTGAAGTTCAAATAATTCATTGTCGAGTTTGAGGTCCTCTTCATTATCTTGATTTACGATATTGGAAACTTCAGTTGTACTAGAATTTGATTTTGGATAAAACTTATTATATAACTCTTTGGTATATTAAATCAATGTCGTTTTGTTGCAGCATTGAAAAATCCTTTCATTTTCATTGTTGTATGTTATAGGGTTGTGCTATTTAACTAGAGAAATCAAATTCATATTTCGTCTTTGATCAGTAATCTTGCGTTGCATTTTTTTTTCCCGTCTCAACTAGGGACAAATTTCTCGAGAATTCTCGAGCAGAAACCCTATTACGAATTGAATGACCTTATCCGAGTCATTCCGAAATTTGTATTCAAACCAAACAGTTTGATTCCGATCTATTCCGAACAAATTTTGCAATCCGAAACCCATTCAAAAGCAATCCGAATGAATCCGGTCAATCAGGACTTTCAATCGGAATTAATCCTGTCTATCTGAATCAATCCGAATGATTCTGAAAAATTCGTTTAAATTCGGATTGACCGGATTTATCTGATAGAAAGATCGGATTAATTCTGATTAATTCGGATTAAAGGTTCGGATTGATTTTGAATGGGCTTTGGATTAATTCAGATTGAAAACTTCCTTCGAATTAGATCGGAATGAAACTGTTTGGTTCGGATACAAATTCCAGAATGATTCGCAAAATTCAGGATTGATTCGGAATGAATTTAAATTCGAAGCTTTTACTAGGGTACGATATAAGAACAATTTACTTTTCCTATATGCTTTATATTTTTTGCTAAATCAACTCCTCTACTTGTAGTAGAAAAAAATATTTATTATTGCCAACGTATAGTTGAGGAAACTATATTTGCACTTATGACAAAAGTATCGCACACATTTATTAAATAAATTTATAAAATAAATGTGTAAAATAAAACATTTATTTTCCACAATATATGTATAAGACTATACAATCATGATCGCTTTTAAATATTTAAAACTTGTTGGTTTATGAAAAATTCAATATTAGAATAAATTACAAATGATAATTATATTTTCTTATCTCGTTGAACTCCCTTGTATCACATATATGCACTTTATTTTTTTAAAAGCTACTCGCTGTTACTATAAATTAAAAAAAAAAGATTGAATACTATTTATTATTACTAACTCTTATATATCAACTATGTATTTCTTTTCTGATACAAGATTCGACATTTGAAAAGGATGATCCCAATATGAAATCTTTTATCATTTCAGTCTCATTATATTTATTCAAAGAAAAAATGAATACCTACTTTTAGTGATTGAGCGACTATTATACAATACATTTATGTACATACTATTATATGTATATGAAATGAGCTAGTACATATATCATTAAATCATTTGAACTTGTCAACAATCGAATGAATCTTTAAAATCGCAGATTATCTTTTTTATTAAAATTAAAATCATTCCACTCTATGTTAGTGGTTTTATTTTCAACCCTGCTGCGACTTACTGTGACGACGTTAAGCCAGTTTGTGTACTTGCATCTTTTAAGAATGGGTGTTCAGTTTGAACAATTGCACTCACCAACAGAGGCTCTTCTGTTTGAACACTGGTACTAGTGGTACTTACGTTTAAGGTATCATTTTCCTTACCATGATCCTTTTCTCCTTGTTCAACCTTTTTTCTTACAATTATATTTAAATATTTGAGGTTTCGAATCGAACTTTGTTCATCCGATTCTTTGAGGGAGATACTCTCGTTGGTTGCAGTAACCACATTTGGAAAGGAAATATCATCCTGCTGAGTGGAAATATTTTCTGACTTTTCTAATTTTACGGTTCCACGGATCGGTTTAATGTTACGAAAAATCTGTAAATTATATAAAATGATTTACTAAAATTTTTTGATTGATTATTTGATAATTTTATCTTAATTATATTGATTATTTTATCCTAATTTTACCATAAAATAAATTTTAATGCAAATCTCACACCTTTTTCCTCAGTCTTTCAAATCTGTCCAAATCAGATTTCCTTTTTAAGGCACAACCATAATTATAGCCCAAATTCTGACAAGGCACCCAATCAGGATTATTTTCATCCTCGAGAGTTGCCGGGCGACCTAAAACATATATTAAAGTGAAAATTTTAAAATCAGATGACCTAAAAAATATATAATCTAGTACGAAGTTAATAATTAGTAAATATTAGTAAATATGTAAATATATTAGTAAATATATCGGATAAAAAATTTGTTGGACAATTATTATTTTACGATTTACATATTGCCATATTACCTGAAAGAAAATGCTTTTCACAAATTCTTACGGACTTTCTTTCAGTTTCTGATAAATCTCGTTTAATAGTTCTCAACCAAGCATTTCTCCTTTTCTCGGTGAGAAATTTAGTTTCCTCCGATCTGTGGGTTTGAACTGACGGAATTTTAAAAAATGATAATTTTGCAGTACTGGGATAAGAACTCGAACAACTTACAATACCGCATGACGGCATATTTATTCCTTTAATATTTAACCACTTATTAAACCATATTTTGATTTTGCCAATCTTTGTTATTTGTTATTGAATCGATGTGACTACATATATATATACATGTTTAGGGCATAGAGATATAAGAATATAGAGGTGAAAAGGTATTAGGCTGTGCAATGTGATGTCACAGGCCACATGGTGGGGGGTAGACTGTCAGAAAGGTTGGGTACAACAAATAGATTGTGAATGGAAAACATTGCAAGTTGAAATAAAAGAATTTTTTACAGCGTAAAGGTGCAGTCCCATGTAGGCGGAAAACGTTGGCGTAAAGCAGAAACTCATGAGAGTGAAAGAGATAAACAGATCTGTCTATCTCTGTCTCTTTCATGAGTTTCTGCTTTACTCCGACGTTTTCTGCCGACATGGGACTGCACCTTAAGTAAGTGATACATTTAATAATAAGTAAATATAAAACTCTACATATTATACGTGGTTTTCTACGCGTATATTACTACGTATATTCAGGTTTGTGCAGAGACGCGTCCTGGAAGTTTTTTACGTATTATACATGGTTTTCTACTTATGGTAAATTACGTATTTTACGTAGAAAACCTCCCCACTCCATATGAATTTGGTGTTTTCGACGTAAAATACCTAGTAAATTACTGTAAAAAACCATGTAATTTACCTAGGGTATTTTACTTACCCAACCCTGCGTATATTACCTCTTTAGTTTTCTACGGTATATTAGGGTGGCGTCCCATCATTGCATTTTGCGTTGCGTCATAATGAGAGTAGGGTTGCATGCCATGATTGCGTTTTGCGTTGCGTCATAATGAGAGAGAAAAAGACAGAAGTATACTTTTGTCTCTTTCTCTATCATTATGTCGCAACACAAAACGCAACCATGGGACGCCATTCTGAGAGTGAGAGAGATAGTTGAATTAGTGCGTCTCTCTTAGGCAGACGTCCTATGGTTGCGTCATAATGAGAGAGAAAAAGACAGACGTATACTTTTGTCTCTTTCTCTCTCATTATGACGCAACGCAAAACGCAATCATGGGACGGCAGCCTTAATGGTGCGTTTACACCTCGGCCTGCCCGACTGGTGCAGGCAGAAAGTACATGAGAGTAACGGAGATAGAAAGTTCTTTTTGTCCAATTTTTCAATCTCTATCTCTTTTACTCTTATGTACTTTCTGCCTGCACCGGTCGGGAAGGCCGAGGTGTAAACGCACCATTATTCTCACGGTTTTAGGAAAAACGCAACGCATTCCGGTCTTCGGAGCCATGGGACGCGACCACGCAAGTGACGCGACATCACAGAAATACCAAAATCGATTGCGCATGTGCGCAGTTGACGCTCTTCCAATTAATGGAAAAGGTCTGCGAGCAGTGCGAGTGAGAAAGTTACGAGAAAGTTTGTCAAATTGATGAAAGTTAGAGAGGTTATGTTCCTTTGTTTTGATGGTTGGTGCGTGCAGGTGGCAACATTTTTTCGATCGGAAGTAAATAGTGGTTTTTAAAGCGAATAAGGTGAATAAGGTGTCTAATTGGTGTGGTTTTGTGAAGATACTCAGTGTTAAGAGACTTCGACAATTAAAAGAGTGAATTATAAAAGTGGTAAGTGTGTAGAATGTAATGAAATTGTTTGATCATGAATTCTTGAAATTTTAGTATCTTTGTTATTATTTTGGAAATCGTACGTTGAAATAAATTTGAATACTGGGTTTCTTTTTCTAACCCTTCCAAACAATCTTTGTTGTAAAAAAGTTGCACAATAAACAATATCATCGATCTAGTTGCCTAAGAAAGCAAATCTTGTAATCGGGTATAAACATTTTAATTTCAATCTTATATGGGGTTTCCAAACGTCTTTCGTTGGAAGGATTTGTCCTTCTTTTTAGTCGTGTCCATCGAAGTACTTCGCACAACCCAAATATCCTTCCTTTTAGGGATAATGCGAATTTTCTTTTAATTTAATTTATTTTTGGCCGTTTTTGTGCGCCTCAGTCCATTTTTTTAATATGCCGCGCTTGATGCAAAAAATCAACAAGAGTGAAAAACGTGGAAATCAGAATAGTCTGTCTCTATTCCTCATGAGCCATACATATATAAATATATATACATATTTTGTCCTTCCAACCTGCCCTAGGCAGATGGCAACCCTATACTTAGGATCCATGGCATCCCATGGATCCGGAATGCGTTGCGTTTTTGCGCAAAACCAGTGGAGTGAGAGAGATGCCCTGATACTATTATTTCTCTCACTCTCATTGTTTTGCGCAAAAACACAACGAATTCCGGATCCATGGGACGTCACCCTTATATTTACTTTTTGATCTTTCAAATATTATACTTAGTTTAAGATTTTTTAGGTTGATTTGAATAAAGTTGCGCTGCAACATTCCAAAAGATTTAATGTAAAACATCGTACCCTGATTGTAGAGCGTTGAGAGTAATTTAAAACAAATTTTTGTTCTCAGCAATGAGGTGTCGTGTACCGGGTTGTGGTACAATTTACGTGGAAAAGCAGCCGAATGTACTTCGGTTTTTTAGAGCAGTCACTGTACGTATACAATAAATGTCTAATACATTTTATTTTTTTACATAACTGTGATTTAATTGTAATGGAAATTATTTATAAACTTTAAACTTATTATTTTCTGACCTTATTTTTCTTTATAAAGGAGACGCAGTTGGGAATGTGGCGAGAAATTTTATTGCGCTACGGTGTTGAAGATTTTGCTGCAAATGACGTAATTTGCATTCTCCATTTTAAGGAAAATGATGTGGAAATGTATCGCACGGAATACAAGACTGGTGGAATAGCTTACACAGTGCCCCTGAAACGTGCTGATCTACGCCATAATGCGGTTCCAACGATTTTCCCATCAGAGATTCCAATAACTGAGAAGAGGAGAAAATTAAAAATCA
Organism: Synergus umbraculus; assembly: GCA_900474325.1. Classification (NCBI taxonomy): domain Eukaryota; kingdom Metazoa; phylum Arthropoda; class Insecta; order Hymenoptera; family Cynipidae; genus Synergus; species Synergus umbraculus. The sequence goes on from UCOK01011312.1 coordinate 7,935, forward strand.
GCAAATACGATTGTGCAATAAAATTAGACGACAATAGTATCGCCAAGCAGAGAGAAATTTTTCAAGCTAGTTTTGCAATTGATGCTGCAAAAGATAAGCTAGTGAAAAAAAAGTCTGTGCATAATTGAGCATAATAATAATTGTGCATAATAATAACTGTGTAATGTGACGTCACAGACCATATGGTGGGGGGTAGATTGTCAGGAAGATTAGTCTCGGTTAAGAAAATTTTACATCGTACTGTAAAAAACCATATAATTTACTTAAGGTATTTTACTTATCGAAAGTGCTCACGTTCTTTTTTTCCTGGCTGTCAGCTGTCAGTATTTATTGATGTAATTACAGTATATTTTCTAAATAATAATATCCTTTGCTACGAGATACACTTATACAAATTTTTATAAGTTAAAATATCATTATTTATAAATTTATAATAAACATTAAAAATAATAATTTTTAGCATTTTAAACTTCGCGCGAATAATCAAATGCACCTGCGCATGCGCGATTATTATCGCAATAACGATAATCGATATTTCTTTACGATATCGATGTTTGAAACATCGATATTTCCTATTCGATGTCCCATCGCTAATAGCCAAAATACACGCTCGCCGAAGTGTCGAGTAAAAGAGATAGAGCATGAAAAATTGGACAATAAGTACTCTCCATCTCTTTTACTTTTATGTAAACACGGAAACGTTTCGACACTTCGGCGAGCGTGTATTTTGGCCATAAAACAATCATGGGACGCCACCCTCAATCCGGGTTGCACGGTTACGCGTAACTTGAGGATTTTTACGTATATTACTAAGGTTTTTTACATTTGTAAATTACGTATTATACGTAGAAAACCCCCCGCTCCATATGAATGTGGTGTTTCCAACGTAATATACGTTTTATATAATTTCATGAAATACTTAAAAATTCTATGAAAATCTTTTCAAAATCAAATATGTGTATAGAAATTCTTTTGAAATCCCTTAATAAAATTAACTAATAAACTTTAAAATCCTTTAAACCTCATAAAATATTTTAAAACTTATAAAAATCTCACAGTTAAATCTTTGTCTCGAAATGAGACAAAAAGTTCTCCAAAAGAGACAAAAATTACTCATAATGAGACAAGTGTTTTTTCTGTCTCTTGAAATCTTTTAAGATTCGTGAAAACCTCTAAAAGTTCCCAGAAACTTCTTGAAATTCTTTAAATTCCACGATAACATTTAAAGTTCCTTTACGTCTTTTAAAATCTATATTAAAATTATTAGAAATATTTTTTAATTCCATGGAATCCTTAAAATTCTATAAAATCTTTTAATGAACAAAAAAAATAATATTCAAATTAAAATTTGTTTTACTCTATAGACACATTCTTATTTCGAAAAGAAATTAATATACAGAGCAAAAAAAATTATGTCTAATTATAATATTTATTGAGAAAAATGAGGAAATCGAATTTTGAGATAAGAACTTAAATCAACACAGTTAAGAAACGTTTAAACGTTGTAACATAAATCTTGGAATATTATATATACAAATTAATCGTCCTAATTTCAATTTTTGTTTGGAGCAATAAGACAAAAAGTATCAGTTGTCTGATCCCAAACTTACCGGTATTTTATTTATTTACAAGATAACTTTTGTTATAATATTATCATATCGACTTAAAAAATTGTGAAATTAAAATAAAAGTACGAAAGTACGTTTTTCTGGTTCTAAATATTGGAGTACAATGAAAAGATAATACTTTTAGGTTAATTTTAAATTCCTCGTTTAGCGCAAAAAGTATTAAAAGTAAACATTTTTTCGCTCTTTAGGCACATTTCTATTTTGCAAAAGAATAGATCTACAAATCTCAATAACGTTAGGCTTACCGATTTATGGTCTCATAGTAGGAATTTCTCTCTGATTTAGGGATAAAAGTTGATTTAGCATTTCTGCATGCCCTCAAGATATCGGTTTTCTATAACTTAAAGGGAAGTTTTCCTTAGAGTATTACAATAGACTAAACGTATCGACGCGAATATGATTTAAAAAAAAAATCAGTATCGTTCAACTGAACAACGAATTTCGACAAAAAACTTTTATATTTAGTAGTGATTTTTACAACAATAAAGCAAACACAGTACAAATTCACATCATTCACTGCTCGCCAGATATCGAACTCTTCAATATTTAACAGGAATCCCAAAGTCAGAAACTGAAGAACATATGTAAAAAATTTCTGCTCGAGCGACAAGGCATTCAACATCGAAGGATTGTCTTTCAATCTAATTGTGCGACGACCCCGCGCGATTTTGTTTTCGATCTGATTTTTAAAATCAAGCTTCTGTGCTTGGGTGCTTGAATGCCAAAGAGAGTCCTGAATAATCAGTACTTTATTCCTTGTGCTTTTATTAACTTATTTATCCTTTCGTTGAATGCTAAGACTGTCGTGCATCGTTTTCACAACAGCTTCGATCAACTCTGGAATGACGACACCATTTACATCAATAAAGTTCGCTACTGATCTCTCAATTGAGGTTTGATTTGCTACGCTTCCACTCTTCACGGATAAGACCAGAGTGTATTTGTCGTCGTATTTCTTCATATACGAACTCGCTTCCCATGTTACATCTGGATCAAATCCCGCAGGATCTCTGAAAAAATAATAGATTTATTATAATAAGTTTGCCATTTATTGTACTAGAAAATGGTAAATTGCATCATCCCGCAAAAAATAGTACTCCCTGTTGGAAGTAAAAAGAGAGAAAGTCTATCTATTTGAATCTTTTTCAATCTTCAGGATTAAAATGTAAAGAAAAAATTAATCCAAATGTATCCATCCTATCCCTGCCAATCTATTTCAATCTCTGTATCCTTCGTCTATCTTCGCCAATAATTCCCTATCCTCCATCTATCCACGCTAATCTTTCTTAATTCTTCGCCTATCCACACTAATCCTTTTCTATCCCTTTCGCAATATACAGGGTGTATCACGACCTCTATCATTAATTGAAACTACAAAAACTAGAGCAAAAACTAAGTCGAAAACTCCCATAAGAAAATGTTGTAAAATGCGTAGTTTTTAAACTGTAGAGCGTTGAAGGTGACCAATCAGAAGCGCGTTTGAGCTCGCCAAGAATCGATGATACATTGGTGAGAAGTCATCGATTCTTAGCGGGCTCAAACGCGCTTCTGATTGGTCACCTTCAACGCTCTACAGTTTAAAAACTACGCATTGTACAACATTTTCTTATGGGAGTTTTCGACTTAGTTTTTGCTCTAGTTTTTGTAGTTTCAATTAATGATAGAGGTCGTGATACACCCTGTATAGCAGCGCCTATATTTTTCAATCCCTACTTTAACATCCATGTCTAACCCTGGTCTTATAATTTGAATCCTTACCTATTCCTTTTAAACGCTTATCCTTTTCAATCTCTACTAATCTATCCATATCTATCCTTGTATAATCATTTCAATCTTTTTCTATCTCTCTTTAAGTATGCTACCAAGTCTAACCATGTCTATCCTTAATATTATCATCTCAATCTTTTTCTATCCCTTTTTGTAGCATACTATTAAGTCTATCTATTTCAATATTTATCTTTCTATCTATATCAATATCCTTGTATAGTCATTTCAATCCTTTCCTGTCTCTCTTGAATTGTATTACCAAGCCTATCCTTATCAATCACTACATTTCTATCCATGTATATCCTCATCGAGTTATTTCAATCCTTTTCTATCTTTTTTACAATCTACTAGGAAGTCTATCCTTTTCAATCCATACCTTTATATCCACATCTATCCACGTATAAGAATTTCAATCCCTCACTATCTTTCTTGAAGTATACTATCAAGTCTATCCATTTCAATCTTTACCATTCAATCCTTTTCTATTCTCGTATAGTCTTTTCCTCTTTTCCTATCTCTCTTGAAGTGTATTTTAAGTGTATCCTTTTCAATCACTATATTTCTATCAGTGTCTATCCTTTTCAATCCGTGTCATTATATCCACATCTATTCGTGTATAATAATTTCAATCCTTCTCTATCGCTTTTGAAGTATACTATCAAGTCTATCCATTTCAATATAGGTTAGTGATTATACTGAAAAAGAGATTGAAAGGGATAGAGATGGATAGCCGCGAAATAAATGAGATTGAAGATATAAGTTATGAATTTAACACAGAAATAGAGTTAGATAGACAAGGAATACATTGGGATAGAGCTCGTTTGGATGAATGATACTGGTTTTTATAACACAACTCCTAAATCCTTCGTTAGCTCAGTGGACTAATCATAGGAGAACAAACTCTATGCGCGTGGATTCGCGTCCCCATAGATGCTGATTTTTCAGTGTTCTATGTTTAAAATATTATTATGCATGTTCAAAATTTGATAAGAAATAAGTTTATAACTAACGATGGAAAAAGATTGCAAATGGGAGATAGACTGAAAGATAGAAAAAGATTGAGGTTTATAGAACTGATTCAAATTTTTCGGGACGGATAGAAAAAGATGGAGCCTAGTGAAAACAATGGATACATACAAAGATTGAAAAATATAGCGTTTCATGGATGCAAAGTTCGCACTTGAGAGGGATAGAAAATTTCTACTCTTTTCTATCCTATTATATTTTTTTACTTCCAACAGGGCGTCAATAGTCTATGAAAACTGCTCAAGAAATAAATCACTGTTACATTTTGAAAAAGGAGTTATTTGCGGCACATAGAGTGTTGAATGCAGAAAGAAAAGTATTTTAGTATGCGAAAAAAAATCTTAACGCAGAATTGTCCCGTTTTGCCCCATATTCCCCTATAAGGTGAATTGTATTCAGGATTCCGCAATTCCTGTTATATTACAGGCCCACAAAAAAAATTTATTTGAATTTTTGATGAGATAAACGCAAAAAACATGTTTTTTTTTTAAATTTAGAAAAAGACGACCAACAAAATTGTTAATTTGGACCCAGATTCGAATTTTACGAATAAAAACAATTAGTGAAATAAAAATAAAATCATTTTATAAGTAAAATTAACTTAAAAAATGTCAAAGTGACTCGAAGCGTATAAATGAGATATCATCATGTCTTTGACTTTTCGCCTTAGAGTAAATTCTCCCCTTTCAAACAATAACAATGATTTACTTCAAGTGTGCAGTTTTCATAGACTTTTTTCAAACTTTTTCTTGCGAAACAGACTGTAAATGGACATAAGGTTTTACCTCTGAACAGCGACTATGAATATTCCCTTTTCTTTGTAAGTTGTGTAAAGGGTCAGAATTCCCATTAAAAGAAAGTATATGGAAACGCAAGCGACTAAGACTGGTTTAGACATAGGGAATGGGTAGAGGAAGTCCCACAGCAATGCAACAATCGCAACACCGACAGCTACTCCGCATAATGCCAATCTTCCATCCAACAATGCAAAGTTCTCCACGTAATTGTATTTTTTAATGAAAACTTCCTTCACTGCATCATCCAACGCATTTTTCACTGCCGAACCATCCCATTTGTTAATCTTTATTACCTGCAACATAAAAAGAAGATAATTAATTTTAACTTTTTGGTTTATTAAAAATTATTAAAATACAATTGCAGTCATCAGTTAGAAACTGCGCTCTTATTTAGCCATACTTGGTCTGAGGGATCAAACGATTTTATTTGCTTATTACTTTGGAACAAATCGACATTTTTAGCTTGAAAATGAGTGTAATCAATATACCAGTTCTCGGCCAACAAGAATATGCTAAAGAACAATAAAAAAGATTATTTATTAAAAATATCAAGTCAATAAAATTTAATTGAATGCAAATTTCAAAATTGAAGTTTATGGACATGTGGTATATTTTAAAAAAATAAGTGATTTCAAAAGATTTCAAACAATTTAAAGAAATTAAATTTTTTTTAAGTGAATCTCAGGGATTTATAAAATTAAAAGCTTAAAGGTTAAATAGGTCTTAAATCAACAAACAAATACACTCACTGTGATTTTTGCACTAAAAAAATTTAATTTATAATAAAAATTATGAAAATTAAACGATTCCAAGCATTTAAGTTTTTATTTTAAGAAAGTTAATAATAAGTGTCAAATTCTGCCTAGAAATTTTCCAAATCTAAATTTTACTTAAAATTTTTAACTTTTTCAGTCATACATTTTTCTTTACAATCAATAATTCTTTAAATTCGTTTTTTGGGGGTTTTCATCATCGCTGGATCCGAATCTGATATAAAAATTTGCAATTGATGAAATTCAAAGATGGCGGAACCAATATGGCGGATAAAAATAAAAAACTCTTGGATTTTTCGAAATTGAATAGTTTGAATTTAGATTCAGATTCACTGTATTTTAGAGTTTTTTAAGAAAAAATAGTTTATAACTTATATAACATTGCAGAAAATTCTGAAAAAATTCTGAAAAATACTTTAAGATGTACTCAATACAAAAAAAAAATTGCCGTACCAAACTACAAGATAGATTAGTGGAAAAATAATTTCTCCGTGAAAAAGCACCAATTTGTACTATTTGTTTATATACATTATTTTTATAATTAACAATTAATGACGGATAACATTTATTTCATATTCATTTATATCTTAGAGCCTTAGGAAAAGCAAAAAACCCACTGATCTCTATAATAACTGGATAGCGCATGGAGCACAATTTTTGTGACTTATAGAACGTCATTTTGTTTTGGAAATTTGTGCACTTCGGGAAACTTTGTGGCTTCTTTCGGCAACATTCGGTTCGATATTCGGTTTTTCGCGCTAAAATTTAAATTACGAAAGTTACATTGATTCTCGAATATCGAACCGAATATTGCCGAACCCGAATGTTATCGAACCGAATGAATGTTATCGAATCGAATGTTGCCGAAACAAGCACGATTTTTCCCGAAGTGCACAAATTTCCAAAACAAAATGGTGTTCAATTAGTCACGACACTTTTACACGGCATCCGCTATCCAGTTATTATATAGATCAGTGAAAAAACCCGGTATTTGTTGTTAAAAACGTAGTTAAAATAATGTACAACCATGGGGAGAATTATGACGCAATGGTTTAACAAGATTTAACTTTATAGATTAAAGAAATGTAACTAATTGTCAAAATAGATGAGAAAATACAAAATAGGCGAAAAAAGATGAAGAGGTAACGTCAAAAATATATAACAAAAATTTATTGAGTTAAATGAAATAATTGAATTTTAATGTTAAAGCTTGAATTCAACAACCTCAAAGTCGTTATTTACCAATATGGTCAACAACATATGCTGTATAAACATTAGTTGAAACAGTTTTCTTATCACTGTTTTACATTCTGATAAGAGCCCACTGTTTTTCTAATAAATTATCACAGCAAATTCGTTGTATGCTGAACGAGTATCTTTGAAAGTAATTTATTAGATTTTGAGTTTAGATACCTTATCGAAAAATTAGGTTTTGTACTGCTTGAAGTCAAAAAAAAAATATATGAAAATAAATTAGTAAAGAATTTAAATTTTAAAGTTTTTGGGTATGAACACTAAAATTGGAATAATTATATGTAAATTGAAAAATTCATTAAAGGTGTTGTAACAAAAAATCAAAATTTTATATCTATGAAATGATTAAATTTTAAGGTTCCATTCTATCTCTCCCTTTTACGAAAAAAATTTTAAAAGTAGGCATTTTTTCATTCTGTATGTACAATCTTAGATATTTAAAACTAGCTGTGAATTCCATCTCGGGTCTTTAAGTTGACTCTATTTATATTTTTTTTGTGCTCAGTTGTTGAGCACTTTGCTTCCTCATTAAGATATAGTTTAAAATTAATTTGCTTCCTCATAGAAAGGGCTGCCACAGACTAATGTACTTCAAAAAAGTGACAAAAGTGACCAATTTTATGTAAAGTGACTAAAAGTGACTAATTGTAAACAAAAAAGGTCACTAAAATTTGTTTAATTTTCGCACAAAAAGAGGTCTGATATGTCTATAGTAACACTTAGTTTAGTACTAGTAATTCTAGTGCTGAGTAAGGTGACAATTTCCAGAAACTAGCTGAGAAATTGTATCAACTTTTGTGCTCATTCAATGAGCACTTTGATTCCTAGAAGCAAATATGATTTGCTTCCTCATAGAGGAAGCTTTGTAGTGGTGACAAAATCCAGTTTCCTAAAAAAGGTTTTTTTGAACATATTTCAAGGGCAATATATCTAATATGATGATCTGAAAAAATGTCCGGATGTGTGTGTGTGTGTATGTATGTGTGTCACGATCCAGCAATTTCTTGAAAAAGCGTAGAGATAAATTGATGAAATTTTACATAGTTATTCCACTATAAACCTAGTTGAATTTCTTATAAGGATTTAACAAAATAAATTTTTCCACTGTAACTTCTCAAATATTGAAAATTTAAAACTGATGTAAGGAAAATTAAGATTCCTTTCATCGAGACGAATCGATTGACCTATATGATTAATGTATTTCATTAAAAAATAAGGGTGTTATGGTTCATTGTATTTTTTTAAATTAATTTTTCCAATATAACTTTTCAAATAATAAAAATTTAAAGCTGGTATACCGGAAATAAAGATTCCTTATGTCCAAACGAATCAATTCACCTATAAGATTAATGCATTTCATTGAAAAATAAGAAAGTTATGCTTTATTGTAATTTTCGAAAATTAATTTTTCCAATATAACTTCTCTAATAATCAAAATTTAAAGTTGGTGTAAGGGAAATGAAGCTTCCTTATGTCCATTTTCTATTCAGCATGTTGTATAATATAAAATCATTAGTTCATTTAAAAAATAATAAGAAAATAAAATAATAAATAGTCATGTATATATTTTAAATGAATTATATTTTTATTTATTTATTTACTTTATTTTTTAAACTTACCTAGCCGAAAAATTAATCTTTGAAAAATAAAATTAACCATAACTTTCTTATTTCTCAATGAAATGCATTAATCTTATAGGTCAATCGATTCGTCTAGGATATAAGGAATCTTCATTTCCCTTACACCAGCATTAAATTTTTATTATTTGAGAATAGTCGAAAAATTCATTTTCGAAAATTACAATAAAGCATAACTTTCTTCTTTTTTTAATTAATCTGATAGGTCAATCGATTCTTCTCGACATAAGGAATCTTTTTTCTTTTTACATCTTCTTTGAATTTTGATTTTTTTTAAAGTTATAGTGAAAAACTGAATTTTGCGATAATTATAAAAGTACATAAAACTTGTAAAATTAAATATTTTGTTAAACCCTTATAAGATATTCAACTAGGTAGATAGTGGAATAACTATGCAAAATTTCATCAATTTATCTCTACGTGTTTTCAAGAAATTACTGGATCTTCACACACACATACATACATCCGGACAATTTTTCAGATGATCATATTAGAAATATTGCTCTTGAAATACGTTCAAGAAAACCTTTTTTAGGAAACTAGATATTGTCACCACCACAAAGCTTCCTCTATGAGGAAGTAAAGCTAAACAAAATTATCACAAAACTGCAGCATTTATATCGTACGTTTCCACAATGCTTTAGGGTTGGAACTAGAAAACCTGAAAATCACGTGCACATATGTTTATACCAGCTCCAGGTACGTGTCTGTCAAAAAAATTATTTTATGTGTTAGGATTATAACAACAACATAATTGGCGCTAACTGTTTTTATCTTTAACTGTTATTTATAGAATAATTGTTCTCCATCACCTACAACTGTTTACCATAATATGTTTTTCTGGAGAGGCCGGACGTCGTCTGGCGAAAGCTTAAAAAGCTTAATAAGCTTGATTAATAAATTGAGAATAGTAGACTAAAAAACTTGACATCTTTACATATATTATTTCGATTTTCTTTTCTTTTTTGAGATAAAATCTAAAACATCATTTTTTCTCTTCTCTATACTGTCTTCTGGATTTCATTAATATACATCTCGCTTCTCCTCAGATTCTTTCCCCAATTCTCTTACTGCTACCGGCATAACCTGGGCGACTTGAATTTCTTTCATACCTTTTCCTTTTAAAAAGTGACTTATAGCGACTGTTTATTAAAAAAAGTGACTTTTTCTCAAAAAAGTGATTAAAAAAGTGACTTACAAAAAAAAGTGACTGCGTGGCAGCCCTACTTATTGGCCAAATAAAGTCCTTGAAATTTTAGATTATTATTTATTAAATTTAATAATTGGGCTGTAATAACCATCTTAAGTCGAAGATAAAAATTCCCTGTGAAATATTAATTCACAAACTAATTGAAAATTCAATAAACTTATTGTCAGAATGTTACAATTATTAAAATAAGTGACTCCGAAGAATGGAACAAAGTAGACAGGTGGTTTCTCTAGAAACCGGTTCAATTTTTAATTTTTAAGAATGTAAATAATGCGTTAACGCATCCTGCAATATAGGATACTTCAAATCCATAATAAAAGCTGAAAAAATTTCAATTCATCCTCAGGTAAAGATAAATTAAATTCTCCTCAGGTAAACTCTAATGTTAATGTGTTAAATTTCAACATTTCCATGTTCCATCCAAAGAGCATACGTGTCCCTTTTTTTAAACCCATTCAACATATTGTACTTGTAATTCTACTAAATTCGTGAAAATTGGAGTAGATTAATAAATTCTTGAGATATAGTACAATTTCCATAAAATCCTTATAAAACGAAATGATGTATAAAATTTTTATTGAGGACTCATAAGTAAACATATGTAATTTCTAACCCTACTTTTACGTCAAATGTATATAAATATATACAAGTATAACCGGTAAAACTATTTCAGGAGAATAAATTACTAGATATACGAACCGGTGTTTCGTTCTCCTTTGAATCTTTTCCGCCAGCCATTTCGAACACAATATTTCAAAAAATGTGTATTTTAGGTATTTCACGCTGGCACACACAAGACACGTCAAACTTTTTCGGCCTGCTTGATATCACGGTCGTATAAACAGGTGCAGAATCTCCGGTGGTGTGGGTGACTCGCGTTTTGTACAGTAGATGTCAACCCAACCCTGCTTTCCATTAGATTCAGGGTTGCACGGTTAAGGCCTGATTACACGCTTTTAGGAAAATGTCCTTCTTCTCACTCTACCATGTGACTATCCCATAAGTCTGTCTCATTCTCGCACATTTTCCGAATGCAAAGTGGAAAATGTGCGAGAATGAGACAAACTTATGGGATAGTCACATGGTAGAGTGAGAAGAAGGACATTTTCCTAAAAGCGTGTAATCAGGCCTTTACGCGTAACTCGGACTTTTATATGTATAATACGTATTTTACGTATTATACGTAAAAAATGTAATAAATGTATAAAATGGCGGATTTAAAAGGAGTTTGGGGGGAAAAGAGCATAACATAACCTCAATTATTCAAGAATTAGGTTATGTTTACTTTCTAAATATGAAGTGCAGTCGCCATCTTGAAAACGTAAATTGCATGTAAAAAACTAGAGACGTAAATTACGTACGTAAATTTCGTCAAAAACCTCATGTAATTTACTTAAGGTATATTACGTGTGCAACCCTGATTAGAGTTACACTCGACCTTCACAATAACAACCTTCGCAATATCAACCCGTTCGCAATAACAACCACATTCCATTCGCAATATCAACCTACCTATAAATCTAATGGTGCGTTTACACCTCGGCCTGCCCGACCGGTGCAGGCAGAAAGTACATAAGAGTAAAAGAGATAGAGATTGAAAAATTGGACAAAAAGAACTCTTTATCTCCGTTACTCTCATGTACAGTAAAGGCCTGATTACACGCTTTTAGGAAAATGTTCTTCTTCTCACTCTACCATGGGACTATCCCATAAGTTTGTCTCATTCTCGCATATTTTCCGAGTGCAAAGTGGAAAATGTGCGAGAATGAGACAAACTTATGGGATAGTCACATGGTAGAGTGAGAAGAAGGACATTTTCCTAAAAGCGTGTAATCAGACCTTAATATGCAACGATGCCTTTCTCTGTTTTGTAACGACCCAACCTTGTTTTGCATTAAAATCTTATGGGAATCAGGGTTAGGTCGTTATAAAAAAGAGGAAGGCATCGTTGCACATTACTGCAGTGGGACTCCGATGCATAAATTCGAACGGATCTCTCTTTCTACCATGTGAGTTAGAGAACGAGGTACGATCGATTCGAATCGACTGTTCTTTCGGCATCTCTTTCTATCGTACGAGATTAAAGAAGGACGTTCGACGACAATTTCGAAAATTCGTCGAACGTCCTTCTTTAATCTCGTTTGATAGAAAGAGATGCCTAAAGAAGAGTCGATTCGACTCGATCGTACCTCGTTCTCTAACTCACATGGTAGAAAGAGAGATCCGTTCGAATTTGTGCACCGGAGTCCCACTGCTGTACTTTCTGCCTGCACCGTTCGGGCAGGCCGAGGTGTAAACGCACCATAAAATCTCAAGGTGATATCATACCTCTGCAAAAAAATTGCTTGCGCAAAATTTTGTGCAATAGAAATGAGTGAAAGATTTTCCACTTTGCAAGCGGAACAACTTCTTGGTGGGAAGTTTTGAATTATAATTTTGTTTTCTTTATTATAAAATATAAAAATTACATTGGAAAATTGTGATTTAAGTAATATAATGTTTTTTCCTTTTTTCTTTGTTCCAATTCAATTGTTATATTTTATAATAAAGAAAACAAAATTATAATTCAAAACTTTCCGCCAAGTTGTTCCGTTTGCAAAGCGGAAAATCTTTCATGGTGCCGTCCACGTATACACAGGTCCAGAATCTCTGGTGGTGGGGGCATTGGAGCGATGACTCGCGTTTTGAACAGGATTTGAGCTTCCAAAAGTGGCCACAAGACTAGAGCGTGATGATCTAAAAGTCGTGTCTAAAAGTATATGGTTTATTTACTAACCTATAAAGTTCTTAGTCGGTTATATTACTTCGAGAACGGTAACGAGAATGAGAATATAACCGAGAATATAACCGAGACTTAAATTCTCTAAGAATTTATAAGAACTTATGATTTTAGAGATTTTTATGACAAGGGAGATAATTATTGATTAATTAACCGATAAAGTGTAATAAACTGTTTTTTGTACTTCTATTATTTCTTATTGAGCTTTACACAAGTTGTAAATGAAAAAACTGTCACAAATGTATGCAGAGCATAGGTTATGTTAGTGTCTAACATAACCTATAAAGTGACGTTTATTATAAGATGAATTTTGTGGCTTTATTTAACTAGTAAGCTGTTGTTTTGCATATGTTACATTCCTAAATATGCCTTAGCTAATAAATGACTAAAATTTAACTATGTAAATAATGTAAACAATAACAATTTTTCTACAAATCGTAAATTCTTAAATTCTCTTAAATTCTTTTAAATTCTCATAAATTCTGTCATATTCTCGGTCATATAACCTGAATTTAAGTTCTCGAGAATTTAAGAACTCTACTAACCTAAAAGTGTGTTCTGATCACGGTCGTATACATCACGACGTATACATTTATTCTGTTATTAGATATATTTATTTCCTTTAAAAAATCTATTATAATCTATTTTTTGATATATTTGAACAATTTTAACAGGAACTGAAAGAGGTTACATGTCGACGCATGTAAACAAACCATACACTTTTCGATCATCACACGCTCTATACTTGATTACTTGGTGGCCACTTTTCGAAGCTCTAATCCTGTTCAAAACGCGAGTCCCTCCCACCACCAGAGATTCTGGACCTGTGTATACG
>UCOK01011319.1:0-34102 GCA_900474325.1 Synergus umbraculus
CTTCAAATTCCCAAAAAAATTCTTAAAATTTTACGGTAAAATTTAAAATATCTTTATATCTTTTATATCCCTTATAAATATTACATAGAAATCTTATCAAATTCCATGAAATCGTTTAAAATTTCACAAAATATTTTTAAATCCTATAAAATTCTATAAAATCGTTTTAATATCCTAAAAATCTCTTGAATTTCGTAAAAATCACTTAAATCAACTTGAAATCCTTAAAAATATTACAAAATCTTTTATAAATTATAGAAATATTTTTTGAAAACCCTTAAAATTTTACGAAAAACTTCGAAATCTTTGTAAATTCTACATAATCTTTTAAAAATCATAAAAATCTTTTGAAATTTCTCAATAAAATACCCTATGAAGTTTAAAATTCCTTATTTAAATCCCACAACATACATATTTTAAAATTATAAAAGTACCTTGAAGTACGATTGAAATCTAATCAGAGTCATGAAAAATTCTAAAACCTCCCAGAAACTTCTTGAAATTCTTTAAAATTCTACGATAGCATTTAGAATCCCATTATCTTTCATGAAATCTTTAAAAATTCCATAAAATTCCCTTAAAATTCCTAGATTTTCAATGTAGTTCGAGTTTAGACTCATGAAAAAATGATTATTAACGAAACCAAATTCAAAATTTCAAGTTCAAACTTTCAAATTTAATTTACGCGGAAGTTACGATTCGGCAAGTATCGATTGTCGAAAATCACTATCGATACTTACACGACGAATCAGGAGTGCGGAATAGGCGTTACGATATTTCGACTTCGACTCAATGATCTTTTTAGAATAGAAAGTTCCTAAACCCGCGTAATAAATAAAATCAGCCCTTCTAATTCGAAATGAGATCATTTCTTTGAAAAATTTTCCCTGGATTATTTCCCAGTTCTGTCAGTGGGGGACCCCAATAGAAATATTAAACCCATTAACACACTCAATATTAATACTACAAGGATTCAATTACAGGTGAAAAATCTACGATATTAACTATATATTTTAGAAAAAATATGGTTAATACATAAATTCGATTAGTGACTTTCCTGGGAATAGTTTCTTCGGGACATTTCCCTGGAACGACGCTACGTGCCTTCGAGAATAAACGTTCTGGATGAACGGGTGACAATGATGGGCGGGAGGGGGGTAAAAGTAGCGAATACAGACATCTCACGTTTCTGGAAGCACAGTCACGTTTCATCTTATGAGAATGGACAGCCCCTGTCCTTCGTTCACTTCGGTTGGGCTTCCTATAGATCTCCCCGAATCATATCCGCCTCATTCCTTTGCGCATCAAAAGTTAGTGACATAGGTGACTGGAGAAAGTGAGAAAGAAGTGGATTTCTTAAAGCCAGAAAAACCAAGATGCGGGAAAACGTTGCGAGGGAGAAAATTGTTCGGGGCGTTTTATTCGTTTGGCTTGGTTCCCAACGTCGGCTCGGGGTGTCATGTCGAGAGATATCACGATCATGTTTTCTGTCGTAATACCACTAGTAAAACTAGTGCATGACGAGAAAATTGTGCATTGAGAAAAAATTACTTCGCAGTACAAGAAATGTGGGTTTAAAGAATCAAACAGCATATTCGCGAAAAAACTTGAGTTCACTTGACAATTTGAGCTAGTAGTCTGACATCTATGAGCTACGTTTAAAACTCGAACTAGAAAACTTTGAGTTCCTTTGGAAAGTTTTTACCATGTTGAAAATTCGAGTTAACTTGAAAACTGGAGCTTTATTTAATTTTATATGGATACTACAGTGATTTACGCTAAAGAAATTATTCAATTTGAAACAATGTTTTCACAACCTCTTTCTGGAGAGCTATACGCATCAATTTTACTGGTATAGGAAGTAAAAAGACCAGTTAAGTCTTTAAGCGAAATCCCCGTTGAAGATCTAACTGAGATTCCGCTCAACTTTTCGACGAAATCAAATATATTTCCGCAGCTTAAAAGAGCCCTTTGTAGTCCGGCGAAAGCGTTCTTTTCTAGAAATGTTGATCCCTCTCTTTGACTGGTGGTGATAAAGTCTGCAAAATAAACTGCCAATGAACCGAAAATCCAAGGCGCATAATCATCTATTTCCATCAAAAAGAATAGAAGTCAATATATTATCCCACCTAATTCTTTTTAAAAAATACTATAATACGAGAAGACTCAATAGAAAATTCTGATTAAAATTACTAGATGCTTCTGGTTTTAAATATTTTTAAAAAGATTTTTAAAAATTTCAAAATAGAATTTATAGAGCATTAGCAATTAGTGTTTTGAATTATCAGCAATTACAACTTTTTAAATTATCTTTCAAAGCTGTAAAACTTCTTTCGACTTGAATAATGTCTATTAATTATTCCTCAATTTACACTTTTGAGCTGCACAGTAAAGTGAAAACGGAAAAGCTCTGAAAAAGTACTTTTACTGCAAGCCCAAAGGGAAATGCAACGCGAAAGAGCTTCGCATCGAAGGTAATGCTATCAAACCCAAACCACAACGTTTTGATGTAGAAGGGTGAGCGAAAAGATAAAAGAGCCTTGCAGAGAAGAATGCCTCCGAGTCTAAAATTGAGAAGAGTTTAGTCTGCCTGGCCTTGACTCTTACTACTGCGAGCTTGATTATTTTATATTGTAGTCTCTTTTTGGATTATTACTTTGACTATTGATCACCAAATTTCTACATTTTCAGTTAACTATGAATTCGACGAAGCACGTAGATTGATGGCCTAACCAGCTAGGTACAAAATTGAATTAGAAACTGTAGAGCGTAGAGTGTACATCGTTATTTCGTGAAACCGATAAAATTTCCTGCTCACGACCTGCGGTCAACTAGAATTTTAGTTCATCACGGTGCCTCTCGTTTTTCGTGACTCTAATTACCAGGATAGGAAATATAGTACCTAATTTTGTCATCCTGATCAAAATTGGCTGGGATGTCAATCAAGATATCTGATTATTTAATAACGACATTATTTTTCACCTCGCAGTAAATTATTAAGTTAATTTACATATAAAGAGGAAGCTCCATGATAATTTATTTAAAGAGTATTGCATTTCATTTCAATGATTTATTATCCTATATGAGACCTTCAAAGTGAAGGGAATATTTTCAAGAACATTCTGATTTTAAGCACATATGCTTAATATCCTTCAATGTTTTTACACGCTGAAGATTTATTTCACGCACCATTGCTTACTACAGAAGCTAATACCATGGTTGGTCTAATAAAACAAAAGGGTGCACTTTGCGAACGTGCCTTAAGCATGTGAGTTGCCATAACGAGACCTTCCAGACCGACGCATGAATGAACGAGCAAGCTTATCATGAAGCGCGTAAAGACGATGAACGCGCCAAAGGGAGAAT
Organism: Synergus umbraculus; assembly: GCA_900474325.1. Taxonomy (NCBI): domain Eukaryota; kingdom Metazoa; phylum Arthropoda; class Insecta; order Hymenoptera; family Cynipidae; genus Synergus; species Synergus umbraculus. The sequence goes on from UCOK01011319.1 coordinate 3,367, forward strand.
ATTTTTCCGCAGAGAATAAATATATAAAACCTTTCCACCACAAAAAAAAACCCTACTCAACTTCTATTTTTACTGTCAATAGTCCTTCGACGCAATTAGCATTCTCCATGCGATTGCCCAGCAAAAACAACAACGTAATGAAAAAAGCATCCAACAATAAAAATACATAAAAGGGATTAAGGATTTTTTTAAATAAAAAATCTGAGTGCCAGATTATTGTTTTGAAAAAGTACCTTTTGATCGGATCAAAAAAATCCTTTTTGCAGTATATTTCAAATTATTCTTCTTCATCCTAACGTGATGCCGTTAACCAAAACATTTAAATTGTATTCTACAATTGTAAATTCTGTATTTAGCATTTGAAAAATTTCTTCAGAATTAAACGCTTTTTTTCAGGGAATACATTTTCTCCATTCTAATATATTCTTTTCCCTCTGCTGAACGTGAATATTTCTGCAGGATGTGGATTCAGATCGTTAACCGATTTGGCGATGATCGGCATTGGTTCTATCGAAAATTCGATGTACAACTATTACTTCGGAGCTTGTCCGCGACCTCGATTCTCGATGCACCCAAATCACATTAACTCCCACGTATCTACGGGGCACGTTTTCCGAAAAGCCAATATCAACCACCCTATACGTGCTGCGTACATCCCCTCCGGCAAATAATCGTTCGATGCGCCGTAAACGCTATACTCGGAGGCTATATTTTCTACCAATGGGACCGCTTCGATTTTCTCGTTGAAAAATTAATGTGCAGCTTCTATAGAAGAACTTATTTACTCAGAGAGTGCTGGAGTAATACAGTTTATTATCTCCGATACCCCGAGGAATATTTCTTTTAATATTGATTCAAAATGTTGAACTTAGTGCATTACAACTTTCATTTAGTATCTGTGCAGTCTTTGGGAAATTTATATTAGTGTAGATTCAAATATGCGTTATTAACTCTTTATTAATACAAGAACGAACGCGCGCTCGATTCTTTTACATTCTTTTTCAATATTATATAATTTATTATATTTTATTTCTCTCAGCTCTTAAAATCTATTTTAAACTTCATGAAAAACTCTACAAATTCCATGAAATCTTTAAAAATTACAGGAAAATTTTCGAACTCATAAATATTCTAAAATCCAGATTGAAATTCATGAAAATCTCTAAAAATTCCTAGAAAAATTCTTGAAATTTTACGGTAACATTTAAAATCTCCTTACATCTTTTATATCTCTTAAAAATATTACATAGAAATCTTATCAAATTCCATGAAATCCTTTAAAATGCTCAGAAAATTATTTAAATATCAGAAAAATCCCTCGAAATTACTTAAAATTGTTAGAAATCTCATAAAATTCCTTAAAATTTCAGGATAATATTTCAAATTCCTTAAAACCACGAAATATCCTAAAATTCCATAAAATTCTACAAAATCGTTTTAATATCCTAAAAATATTTTGAATTTCGTAAAAATCACTTAAAAATCGTTAAAAATGTCTCCTAAAATCATTAAAGATTTCATCAAATTCCATGAAATCCTTAAAAATATTACAAAATCTTTTAAAAATCCTAAAAAGCCTTTGAAATTACTCAATAAAATTCCCTGTAAAGTTTTAAATTCCTTATTTAAATCACACAAAATACATATTTTAAAAGTTATAAAAATACCTTGAAGTCCGATTGAAATCTGATCAAAGTCGTGAAAAATTCTAAAATTTCCCAGAAACTTCTTGAAATTCCTTAAAATTCTACGATAACATTTAAAATCCCATTATCTCCCATGAAATATTTAAAAATTCCATAAAATTCCATTAAAATTCCTAGATTTCTAAACTCGTAAATTATTTCGAGTTAGACTGGTGATAAAATGATTATTAACGAAACCAAATTCAAAATTTCTAATTCAACTCTCGCGGAATTTACAATAACGACGAATCAGGAGTGCGGAATAGGCGTTACAATATTAACTTAAATACTTCTTATATAACTTACATAGTTTTGATTTTTTACTGCAATTTATTTAAAATAATTTATTTGCCCCAGTTACTTCATGAACATCTTTTTTTATATGTAATTAAATCCTCAGCAAGATTTTGCTGAAATTGCATTTCATATTCTGAAAGTACCGAGACTAGAAAGGCAGAAAAAGTCATTTAATTCCGATACAAATGTTTTAGTTCTAGAATCGTCCAATCCGAAATACATGGTTTAATGATTAAATTGCCTTTTTTCAGAGGAATAGTTATTGGTGTTTGTGAGCTTTTCGAAAAAGATACCAACACAAGAATCTTAACTGTAGCAATTGCGTAATAGTCGATTCAACACGGGTCATTGGTTAGCGATGGGGCCAAAAGGCGATATCAGGATTCGCAGTAACTATATATATATATATATACATACTTACACTTATATATCTATAGAGTATAGATGTATTAAACCTACAGGTTTAAAAGAGAAGAGCAGTCGAAGGAGCTTCTTGATTGCCTCTGCTCTGGCCTCCGGCTTTTCTCGCGGTTTATTTGAGTCGATTTTAGTTTTATAAAGGTGGAAAATCGTGCTTGTAAAATAAAAGTATAAAAAAAATTCCAATTTTCGAGAACATTACTTGGCAGAGGTATTTTACAAGTTTGTTTCTTCCACGATTAGTTACCACTGAAATGTAAAATAAGAAATACAATTCTGACCCAGAAAATTTAATTAAAAACGGACTTTTAAAAGAATTATAAATTGAAAACATGCACTGAAATCGTTAATTGATATAAAGCTTTCTAAAAAGCACAAATGCGAGTCAATGAAGTATTTTTTTAATTTTATGAATAAAAGAACATTGTAGTTGGAAAATCTAAACGAACAGAAAACGTGAAACGAAAATATAACAATGCGATAAAAGAAGTGCTGTATATAAGAATGGATCAAAGGAATCCGTGTGTTTGAAATCGAATTTAGTAGCAGAAGGTTAAGGAAGAAAAGCGACGGCTTATGTGTATAATAAAATGAAATTTTGCGCATTTGCAGTCGGTTACGCTTTCGAGCTGCGTGGATTCGCGACTATATACATAGATACCGCTCGCAGTACTATTTTACATCGATTTACATAACGGATAAAATAGCCCGCGCCCACGGCGTACACCATTGTTGAAATGTTTCAAAATTATATTTCACACCGTCACGTGTTATTCACATTCAAATGTTTTCTGTAATGCAATTTCTGCTCGACACACCGTGACAACTGGACACAATGCGCCAGCGCTATCGAGACTGAGCTCGTAACTTTATTAAAATTAACTTGAATACAAGAAATTTATTGTTGCACATTTCTGATAACAAATTTTGTTATTTAAAGGGACAGAATCAACATGATATGGTTCACACATTTGCCTCATTTGGGTCATTTTACTCTAAACGGTTCGCAGTTAAATTCACGAATTTGCAATTGAATTCAACGTGTTCAGTACTTTATTATATATAGTATATTGTAATATCAAACATAAAATATAAAATTCACTCTCCAACTTTTTGATTTGCCTGAAAAATATATCGAAACTTCTCTTCATAATTTTGAACGTTATTACTCACTTGTAAACGTGATATAATTGCATCAAAATATTAGAGCCAGAGTTCTCTACCATAAAAGAGGTCAGTTCATTTTAACTGCCAACGGCCGGATCCTTTCAGTACTGCCGGAAAATTTGCTGGCACAGAAAAAGCTACGCCAGCGCGTTAAGAAAATTACAAAATTTTCTGGGAACTTCCGGTCAGTCTGCAGACAGATCAATGCAGCATCAATTTTATCAATTTTACCAATTTTATCGCGCGAATTTAGAGTCGATAATGACGAAGCGAGTCCACTACCGAGTTTCTAAGATTTCTTTCTAACAAGTGGAACGATGCCGTTTTAGTCAGACGGTCGAGTAACGTTAGGCGAATGGAATGGTCATTTTGTTGAAACCGTTTCGGAAAATGCGATCAGTATAACAGAGTCTTGAGGAAGAAGATAGGAACATCCCATTCACAATTTAGCGAACCGCTGCGTGCTCGACAATAATGAAAATGTAGTAGGCGACTGTACTACTGGACCCAGCTGTTGTACCATCCGCCCATTTTCCGGTTTGGATGGATAGTATCAGTGCAGTTCCTTCACCATCGATTCATCTCAAAATTAGAGGAGATTCTCTACCACAAAATCTCCTTGTTCGATTGAAAACGACCCACACTGTTCATTTATCACGGTTTACATTTTCTTCTTTAAAAAACGTGGTGTATCGAACTGTCTCGGAAATAATTTTCCAAATGTATTCACTTAAAATCTTATTCACTTAAGAAAATGTGATTTACGTTCTGTAGGCAATTTAAAATTTCATTTTATATTTAAATAACTGTTTTGCGATATCAATTTCATACGCATTTAAAAAACGCACTTGATAATAACAAGTATTCCTCTTTCTTTTTAGAATTTTAATTCTGTGATAAATATGATATCCTTTTCATTTTTTTAATTTTGTGATTACATATATTGGTACTACAGAATATACCCATTTTCCAAAATTGCCAAGGGTTTGATCGGTTTATTGGTTTAATATTAGATACAATATTGCTGTTCTACTTTATGTACGCGCACTGCGAATACGAATAGGGGGTTGGTACGCCGGTCTTCCAAAATTCATCACATGCGCTCTTAAACATCAAATAAATCCACTCGATATTGACTACTTCGTGATTAAAAAATATCTGCAATTATTAAATCTGAAACACTTCTATTTATGGAACTCGCGATTTGCAATTGAAGGTCCGGATCAAATAAAAGGTCGCGCGCTCGAAAACGCGGAAAAGTATTGTCCACACTGTAACTCTTACTTTCAATTGCTAATTAAAAGGTATGCAATATAAATTATATTGGGACCATTGTCAAATAAATTTGGATGATTGCATTGTATGCCTTTGTGGCTTCAGCAATTAAAATAGTATCAATCATTTCTATTTTTCGTGTTTTCTTTTTGACAAAAGCAAAAAATTAGGATTAATTAATTTTTCATTTTTTATTTATATCAAATAAATTCTGTACTGGCTTGTTCGGAAAAGTGTGTAAAATACAAATTACATAAAGCAATTATCAACTTTATGAAGCTGGGAGATAAATCAAACGAGAAATTCAGTGGAATTTTTTTAATGTTCTGTGATTTTAACATAACTGCGTACTTGGAAAGCGGTCGATGTTACAAAGCTCGGTAACGAGCGGAAGGAAAACAAAGAACCTTGAATGAAGCATAGTTTGCAGTTTTTTGTAATTCGTTAAACTATAATGCGCGTTTCACTGGATTCATTCTTGTGTTTCATGTTTGAAATTTACAAAAATAAATATTAAATATTGCATTTCAAAGAAGGCGATAAATAAATAAAAAAATAATAAGTTTCTAGAAATTCCCTACAGTTTTATACCTTCTACTATCTATAAATTTGTATTCAACGATATTACATTACTTTTATACAATATGATAAAAAGGATACATCTCTTACCTCTAAAATATGCAAAAATGTTTGTAAAAGAAGACTGTTGAAAGGCTTACCTGAAACAAAGAAAAAAATAATTATTACAGATTACTGAGAAAGTTTGAAAGGAAAATTTGAAAGCAAAAGTTTGACATATTACAAATTTCGGTGGAAAAAACGCTTTAGTCAACAATTGTAACAGTACACTTCAATATAGTATAGGTCGTTGTCTGAGTTGAATTTTCAATCGATAACTATTCGTGTCACGTTTTGCTTTAATTGCGTTTGTTTTGAACGTGTGTTCTGCTCCACATCCAATCGAGACAGTTTCACGGATATCTGTCACTAACTGAATTTCATTGCAGGAGATCCAAATGACATGCATTCGACAATATCCTTCTGTAAATTCTACTTAATCTGCATTTCCGCATTTTAAACTATATGTATCTCATCCAAAGCTGAGAAACTATGACAATATTATTTACAATTTAAAATTAAAGTTATAGGTAGTTCACATCACCCGCGTTAATTATCTAATAACCATTTTAATATCTTATAAAGTAAAACTGCCTCTAAAAATATGTGTGTCATTTTAAACCAGAAACACAAACATATATTATAAATTGTGATTTATAATATGTGATTTATGTTGCTGATCTCATATTCCGACTAGAGAAGATTTTCCAGTAGTATGAGGCATGTTAAGTCAGACAACGAGATCTATTAAAATAATAAAAGAAAGTAAAATTGTATAATGATGATATATAGATAAATAGCGTCAAAATCCATCATCCATCTTGTCCTTCATTCATTAGATTGATCAGAATGAGCCTTATTGATTTAAAACGCATAAATTAGGAAGCCTGGCCTATGTACTAGACTGGATTATAGTTTCAAAGGTATCTTGCTATCTCTATGACATCCATATTCAATGGGCCGAGTAGCTTGTGCACCGGGATTATGCCAAGCTTCTAGCTCTTGATTGAATGGCGATGACCGAGAGAATGAAATTAATTCCTAGAGATTAGCGGGACGACACATTGGCATAATTATAGTTTCACTGCTTCGATGTTTCATTCAGAATCAGAGCGTGCCTGTGTGTAATATATGTGTATGAGAAAACGTAACGGAATTCAACCAAGGACGGTTCCACAAAGTAAATTCATCACATTGTACACAGAATGATCTCCCTCAATCGATTGCATAGTTTTCGGAAATGAACGCAACATAATGCAAATACTCTGCTCGTTAGTTCATCAAATATCCAAGTCAGATTTAACAACCATATAGTTTAAACAAGCATTCGATTGACTATATTGACATTTTAATGCCAGACTTGTACCAATCTAATTATAATAAAAATTAGTACGTAATTCATTCAACTATTTGCATGTATGAGATATTTTCGAGACATTACGTTACACCATTTTTTTTTAGAGAGGAATTTCAAAAGGTATCTAGGAATTTTAATAGATATTTTCTTTTCAAAGACGTCTATGAGAGAAACAAATAGGAAAAAAAGTGTTATAGTTTCATATATGCTTTATTAAAAAAGAAGTTTCTCATTTCGCAATATGTGCATTTATTTGACGTAGCCTGGCCTTTTTTCTTGGCAGAAAAGGTGCTGCGTGAAATGGATGAGTCAATTTTCTATTTTGCCGAGCCGCGAGTCACGCAACGCTTCATGGGATGGGTGTTTTTCTTTGTACACACAACAAACTCAGACCATATACTTTCTCATATGACAGTTTTATGTAGATTATCCGCTTCTATGTATTCGTAGCACATATATGGTTTAATAACGTTAAGGAGTAAAAAGAAGGTGGATGGCTGACAAAAAGGGAAGTCTTGTATTTCATCTTGATTTGGATAAAATGAAAAATGTTCAATATTTTACCATAAAAATTTCTCTGACTTTTAGTATCGGCCATAAAAACATGGACCGATCTAATTCTTCTCTCCGTTAAAGCCGAACGGAAAAAATACTGTTATGGCAGTGAATGTATTCACTACAGTTCTAAGAACTATTTTAACACTTCCATAAAATTTCAGTGTACGAATAACAATTTTTTCCAATTGATGTTTAATTTAGCAGTTTAGAGAATTTAAAAATTGAGAATCTCAATATCAATGGGCAAATTAAAAAAGTACAAATATTTCCATAAACATCTAGTTTGAAATGTGCGTAATTATATATTTTACGTGGTGAATTTCGTGGCTCGTTTTTCAAATGGCACGAAATCGAAACTATGTAGCGGATTTTATTTCCTCACCGCCATTTGGCGGTTATATCAACGTGCTTGTTTACATTGGAAGTGTACACATTTCTATTATTCAACTGAAAATAGGCGCACCTGCTCTCGCACTCTCTTCAAATCCTCTCCCTTACGAGCACATGCGAAACGCACGGGCGAAAATCCAACCCCTCCCTGTCGAATCCTCTTTCCATCTCACGCTTCTATAGTCAAGGTTTCGGATTCTATTGATGCGATTTTAATAGCATGTGTACTTTGAAATTCAACAGCGATCCAAGTTACATTCCTCGCAAACAATCCGCTCCGTTGTCAGTAATAGTAGATTGAGAGCTTTTTTACACTTTTATTTAAACTGCCATTAAAGCCCAGTAGATGCAAAACTAAATTTTTACCTCAAAATTATTCTTAAAAAACCTGCAGACAGTTAAAAACTACATTATCAATCATAATTGTGATTATAACTGTCAATATTTTGTAAGAACTGAGAAATATCAGTAGTAAAAGTCGGTGAAGGCAGACATACGAAATACAAGTAGTAAAAGTGATCTAAGTCAGACATAATAAATTTTCAGTAGTGTAATTAGTTTATGTCAGACTTGTGCAAACTAAGTTACAGAAATTATGAGAAATACGAAATATCAGTAGTAAAAGTCGGCGAAGGCAGACATGCGAATAAAAGTAGTAAAAGTGATCTAAATCAGACGGAATACATTTTCAGTAATGTAATTAGCTTAAGTCAGACTTGTGCAAATTAAATTGTAAATCATAATTGCGATTATAACTGTCAATATATTTGTGAGAAATATGAAATATAAGTAGTAAAAGTCGGTGAAGGCAGACATACGAAATACAAGTAGTAAAAGTGATCTAAGTCAGACATAATAAATTTTCAGTAGTGTAATTAGTTTATGTCAGACTTGTGCAAACTAAGTTACAGAAATTATGAGAAATACGAAATATCAGTAGTAAAAGTCGGCGAAGGCAGACATGCGAATAAAAGTAGTAAAAGTGATCTAAATCAGACGGAATACATTTTCAGTAATGTAATTAGCTTAAGTCAGACTTGTGCAAATTAAATTGTAAATCATAATTGCGATTATAACTGTCAATATATTTGTGAGAAATATGAAATATAAGTAGTAAAAGTCGGTGAAGGCAGACATACGAAATACAAGTAGTAAAAGTGATCTAAGTCAGACATAATAAATTTTCAGTAGTGTAATTAGTTTATGTCAGACTTGTGCAAACTAAGTTACAGAAATTATGAGAAATACGAAATATCAGTAGTAAAAGTCGGCGAAGGCAGACATGCGAATAAAAGTAGTAAAAGTGATCTAAATCAGACGGAATACATTTTCAGTAATGTAATTAGCTTAAGTCAGACTTGTGCAAATTAAATTGTAAATCATAATTGCGATTATAACTGTCAATATATTTGTGAGAAATATGAAATATAAGTAGTAAAAGTCGGTGAAGGCAGACATACGAAATACAAGTAGTAAAAGTGATCTAAGTCAGACATAATAAATTTTCAGTAGTGTAATTAGTTTATGTCAGACTTGTGCAAACTAAGTTACAGAAATTATGAGAAATACGAAATATCAGTAGTAAAAGTCGGCGAAGGCAGACATGCGAATAAAAGTAGTAAAAGTGATCTAAATCAGACGGAATACATTTTCAGTAATGTAATTAGCTTAAGTCAGACTTGTGCAAATTAAATTGTAAATCATAATTGCGATTATAACTGTCAATATATTTGTGAGAAATATGAAATATAAGTAGTAAAAGTCGGTGAAGGCAGACATACGAAATACAAGTAGTAAAAGTGATCTAAGTCAGACATAATAAATTTTCAGTAGTGTAATTAGTTTATGTCAGACTTGTGCAAACTAAGTTACAGAAATTATGAGAAATACGAAATATCAGTAGTAAAAGTCGGCGAAGGCAGACATGCGAATAAAAGTAGTAAAAGTGATCTAAATCAGACGGAATACATTTTCAGTAATGTAATTAGCTTAAGTCAGACTTGTGCAAATTAAATTGTAAATCATAATTGCGATTATAACTGTCAATATATTTGTGAGAAATATGAAATATAAGTAGTAAAAGTCGGTGAAGGCAGACATACGAAATACAAGTAGTAAAAGTGATCTAAAAGTCAGCCATAATAAATTTTCAGTAGTGTAATCATAATTGTGATTATGACTGTCAATATATTTGTGAGAAATATGAAATATCAGTAGTAAAAGTCGGCAAAGGCAGACATGTGAATACAAGTAGAAAAGCCAGATAAAGTCAGACACGCTGAATGTAAATATTAAAAATTATCTAAGTTAAAAATAATAAGTTTACAGTAATGTAATTACTTAATTATTTTACGCCAGACCTGTGAAATCTGCAGTAGTATAAGACGTTTTAAGTCAGACATACATTAAATATGCAGTAGTTTAGGTCAATTTATGTCCAGAATAAGGTTTTGAGACTATTTTAAGTAGTATAAGTAGTTTAAAGTCAGACGTAGTGAATATAATGTTTTAAACAATTTTTAAAAAGAAAAGATTTGTCTGGGCGTTTATAACTTCTTTGTAGACTTGAGATACTTTCGTCACTTATCAATATCGTGATAAATATTTCACCAATATAATTATGAAACATATAATTAAGGGCCCGGATCCAATAATGTCCTATAAATTTGTTTCGCCAGGCAGCTTTAGCCCCTGAGCAGTGGTAGTGACAATGGCAGTGGCATTGGCAGTTGACCCGGAAGCCATCACTGCCTGGCGAATCAGTTAGCTGCAGAAAACGTTTCTGAAAGTTTTGATGTTGGCACTTGAACGAATTGAAGTAAATGTCAGTGCTCCAAAAGCAGCGAGCCACTAAACTTTATTTACGGTGTATTTCGAGAGTGGTCTTTGAGTTTATGAGGGAGGCAGGTGCCGCTCTCATCAGATTGCCAGTGGTAACATGTGTGCCCCGTTTATCAATCGCTACACAAGCATATAACAAATATCAATAAAATACTTTCCAAACAGTGCTAAAAATCCGAAAAAATCGGAAAATAAAGGAAGTTGCTGTCTAAAAAAACTATCAATATGTAAATAGGATTATATTTTTATCTACTGTATGAACTCCAAACGTATAGTAAAAAGAATCATCAGATTTTTGATAAAGCAGACAGAATAAAGTGTAACCTAGAGAAGTGAATGAATATTACACATTTCGCGATGTGTTTTATTATAGGAAGTAGCCGTTAGCGTGGATTAGCGAGGCGAGAGCGAGAAGTCTCTGGGGATGCAGAGGTGGATGACGCTAAATGAGAGTAATTATGGGACAAGTTTTAACTACTCCGTTCGTGGACAATGAGTTATCCTTCATTGTCTCTGTTTTAAATAAGCTCCCGTGAGTACCTGGTGCTCTTACGCCCTAAGGATCTACCAAAGCGCTGACTACCATACAAAAAAGGAATATGTGCATTGTTGCCCGCTTTCCTTTTCCTTTCTCTTCTATCTTCTCACTTACTTTATCATAGCTTTCCTTCATTTTTCCTCTCTACTTATACACTATTTCTCGAGCACACCGTCTTCAAAAAATAACATTTTCATTTTTCTCCAACATTTTTCGTAATGACTTTTCACAGTTGTCACATGAATGACTTTACAAAGGAAATATATAATTATGCAAAATTTCATACTCCTTTTGCATTCCCCTTGCCATTTTATACAGTTAAATTTTTTTTCGATTTTATTTATTTTACACATGAAATATCATGTAACTTCACAATTTTACCTCAATTTCTAACATTTCTAGAATTAAAAATATTCTGGAAAAACTAGAATTTATTTTTGCAGACATTTACAATAACGTGAATTTTTTAATGGTGAAAACACACTTTTAAATCTGAATCCGCATGTAAATATTTGATTTTCTTGGATAAAAATCCGAGGAAGTATTATATAAATTCTATCTACTTTGGCTTTCAGCTAAATCTTTATTTGATTCTACTGATCTGTACTTTGAGTACAAACGCCACATAATGAAAATTGCAAATGGTCGGCGGCGCAGAATGGATTTAATCAAATGGCGAGATCTCTCAGGTTGGCTTTAAAATTCGAATTCTCAACTTGAAATCTAGGACAGATATTTGCCAGCAAGAGTCAGAACGATGCTATTTGATAGAGAATATACAGAAGATGTAAAATTGTGCACTTATCTTTAATTTAATAATAAAGTAACGACTTTATTATTAAATTTTATAAAACATATCATTCACACGATATGTGTACAATATACATTTATGAATATAAATCATATTAAATCGGTAATGCAAACTCCTCAGTGGCTTGGTATTTTCAATGTACCTCATCACAAAATGAATAAAGTCCTTTTTTCAGAATAGCTTAGAGGAAATTAGATCGCAGAAAATGCCTTATAGAATAGATTAATAGATAAAAAGGAAAAAGTATTCTTTAATCTCCAGATAAAAAAGGTTTTTTCCGATAATTAGCTTTCTATCCAGATGATTATAAATGAGTTTCTCTTTTTTTTTCTTTAAAAATATAAGCGAAACTCCCTTAAATTATATTCCGTAATATTTTACTATTCTCTACCTATTGTGCATAAATCTGTTATTTAAATTTTCTGATAAAATTTGAATTTGGTTTCTTGACAGCATTATGAGAGTTTCCTTAAGTCTTCCAAATAAATGAGTGTTCTTAACTTTAGACAAAATTATACTGTTGAAAGGACCGTAAAGCCGTAGACGATTCCGCGAATCGACATTAAGATAGAACGAAGTTTGCATGTAGTGGGTGATTTATAACGTGAAAAATGAGTAGAGCTTACTTTCTGACGAGATATCGCTAAGTAGAGTCACTTTGTCATGGAGCTTTTGGAAGTAAAACTCATCGTCATAGCAGTAAATTCAACAGTTTTAAGGGTCAAGTCGCAATTATAATTTTACTTTTAATGTTTTAATAAAGTAATATGAACAATAAGTAGCACAATTTCTGTTACGTCATACGTACATAAAAATTAAATAGAAAAAGTAGTAATACAGTAGTATAAGTAGTTTTTAGTCAGACATACAGAATATTCAGTAGTATACATTTATTTAAGGGAGACTTAAAGAGATTTTTATCAAAGCAAGGGTTTTTTTTAATTTTAATATATATATCGTTCGACAAAAGTCTTTTTATGAAATTTAATTAAAAATTCAAGGAGCCTGTTTACTCTGGAAATTCCGAACAGAATAATATGAATTCTTTTATTCTGAGGTTCTAATTAGAAAATCATATTTTTTAAAAAGACTAAAATGAATATTATAAGACTATCAAGTTTCTAAGTTATTTGAACAAAGGACATGAAACAAACGAAAAGAATATGCTGCATTGAAATATAAAGAGGAATTTTTAATTATAAGCTTATTTTGCATTCCCTTTTTCTTGAAATGAAGACAACTGAGCGTGAAATTTCGAGTTGGGTGAGCTGATGTAAACAGTGTGCTATATTTTACTGCACTGAGGAGAGAGACAATGTGTGTATAGGTAGGGTTGGAATACAAAGTCGGTGACTTGGAGTCAGTAAGTTGTAGAGGTTGAGTGAGAAGAGTGTCGATAAGATGCCTCTTGCAGAGGCAATGGAGTGCAACAAAAGAGGTTGTATCGTTAACCGCTCAGTACCTGTTAGCCAACAGCATCAGCGTGCAAAGTGTCTCATCGATATCACCTCTAGAGCATCAGAATAATGTTTTTACACTGTAACTCGTTTATAATAAACGACTTGCTGCACTTCCATAAAGCGCATTATTATTTTTAATGGTGAATGCAATTAAGAACATTTTTACAATTCTTCCCTTTCTCTCTCACAAACGACCGTTAACAGCTCACTTTAAACGTATGACACGAACCTTGTTTTAAGTGCATGACAGACATTACATTAATTTGTGTGAAGCATTAAAAACATACGAGAAATGTGACACCATGTTGATTTTACCTTCATTTGCCTGACAATTTCATCTTTCAAGCGACTCTCGTCGCAATTATTCAACGACAATTATTATTATTCAATTATTTCCTCTATGGAAACAATTAAATTTTCTTTAAAACATTTCGCTGTGTTTTTCACGCCCGTAATTTTATAGAAAAATGTAAAGGATAAAGGTGTACACATCAGTGTAAAACTCGCAAACCTTAAAAACTCTATGTACTGTTGTAGTTTATAAAAAACGTTAACTTGAAGTTTTTTTTAAGACATTTGTGCCGCTTGAGGATTTTCTTATGAGTGACCTGGGATCATAAAACATCGTCCGGAATTTTGGTTGTTGTAAAGTATTCTTTCCAACGATGCCGGTGATAAAAAAATAAAAAGGCCTTGATGTCACTTTGCTCTATGCTTTGTGCAAACTTCCTCAGGGCTTTTTAAACTCCTAAGCTCAACCGCAGAACGTTATACTATAGAGACGAAACATCAACCTGCATGTCTACGATTTTCCAGAATTACATGAAAGTTTCGAAAAGCTCGCGAAAAAAAAAGTACATCAAACAATACAGTGAAAGTTTTTCAGCATTTGCTTTGATCTGACATGTATTTTGATATTATTGACGGTACATATTGCAATAAAACAGATTACATTGCGCTTTATTTTGACGTTGAATAATATATTATTGAATATATATGAATAAGTTGTATATTCACATTAAAAGTGTCGATAGCTTTCCATGATCATCAGAGGACTCAATATTGTGTATATTCATAATACATTCAAAGCGTGCGAAATGTCGATATGCTGTAAATGAAATTTCTCTATGCAGCTTTGGTGTAATCAAAGTTTAGTCGGAAGAGCGTATATAAAATAGTATCCAAACAGTATTGCAAACAGGAATATTATATTTTACTTGTTCGTAAAACAAGCTTTCCATTTTAATTCAACTCTGGAAGTTGACAACTTCAATTTATTCAAAAACCAATCAGGTTTGTAACAACAGTCTATGCGAGATTTTTGAGTTACACGACTTTTTTTTAGAGAGAACTATTTCTATTGAAAATTGCTATGTTTGTCGTTTCTACACATTGGAATCGTCATTCGTGAGTAATAACAAGAATAGGACACTATAGGGGAAACATGTGATTTAGTGAAGGAATCTGAAATGTAGAATTGGCTGGTTCACTTTTAAATTCATAGTGGACTCACATCGACGTTCGATGTGTGGCAACTGGTGGACATCTGACATTTAGATCCCCTGGATCCTTTTTTACTTGAATAAGCCAAACGCTCATGAATAAGTGAAAAACTTTCAAATATAAGCATGTATACGTTATTACGAATACATGCAACTTAAACATTTTCACTTCGAGAAAACAAAAAATATCATTTTGATATAACTGATTTAAAAATTTTGGGAGACATTTCGAAAAGTAATAAATCTGCATTGTTTTAATCATGAATGAAAAGAAGAATCATGAATTGCACCGTTTTTAATCTAGAGTCACTTTTGCCAGTGATTGAAAACTAGGTACATATTAAAATTTCATAAAAGTGAATGCTGCCTCCTTCGTAATAAACGTAAGACCAGATCGGTTTTAATCTGATAACGAGTTTTATAATTCCTTTCACGAGAACCTCTAGATATTTGATTTTAAACGCGTATACGTATCGCTTTTGCGAGTGATGCACGAGAATGCAGTGATGGTTCGTTGTGTAGAGGCAATCAAGTTTCATCGGGGGTAAGTTGAAAAAAAAAACAAAGAATAGTGAAATCCAGCCGGAGAAAAAAGGAGGGAATGGTTTTCTCACCGACGGATTTTTCTAGTTATGATTCCACTGCGAATTTACCATGGAATATTCATCTTACTCCCACTCAATCTGAAAATCTCAGACAGCTCACTCATGCGCTGAATATCAGCTCAGATTGTCCTTCTGCGGTTGAGAAGAGGACAAGTAAAACCGAGAACTTCTATTTGACCACAATTATATCCTCTTTCTATTTTTCTTCTTCAAAAAATTCACGATCAACTCTAGAAAAATAATAAGGGACGTTTACTAGAACATTTTTCATTCTTCTTTACATTTACTAAACCCCTTTATTAATTCAAACCTGTATAGAAATAATATAAGTTTTTATATTGAAATTACTGCATGATGTGGTAATTTTAACTAGATGATTTCATAGAAACTTATAAGGATTTTAATGATTTTACATGAGTTGTAAATTTATCCCTCAGTTTTTATGTCTAATCGTGTGACTTTAATATGTTCAGGCGTGAATCCAGAGAAGGGCTTTGATAGTCAAACTTTCCCTTTTCTTCTCAAGGGGAGTGGGAAACAGTGTAATTCAGGGCTTTCCAAATTCTTCAAATTCTTTGCAGTACTTTAAAAACGATTTGTTCGGAAATATCGGAAAAGTTTGGGGGTAGAAAAACTTATGTTACATTAATTAATTAGAGACCAGTCATAAATTACCTAGCAGCCCTTAGGGTGAAAGAGGGAAGAAAAAATGTTACGATCTTTTGCATGGGAGAAGAGGTATATCGACACTGTCATGTAATTTTTTTTCAAATCATAACGATACGAGATTTCTACTTTAGAAAAAAAAATGAAAGCTTATTTGAGTCTTTTTAAGAAAAAGAGAGAGAGAAAGGAAAAAGAGAGGGAGAGATATATGAAAATCATCTCGAATTTACTGGTAATTAAAGCACCATGCGCTTTAATGAAGGGATTAGTTATCAGAATAATTATCGGGTGAGAGGTGAACATGAATATTGCAAGACATATCCTGGAGATTCGAGACAGAGAAGCGTCTTTCACCATCCTCCGTCTCTAATTCCATCGAACGTGAAACTGGTTGAGACTCAGAATCCAGGCGAGGATAGGAACTCGTAATTAAATACCCCTTCGATGGAGCTGGTAGGTGTAATCGCCTCATTAGTTTCTGACAAATAGCAGGTCGCCGAAACGGATTCCGTCCACGCGATTCGTCGAACTGATAAGCACCAAAGGGAGATAACAAAAGTCATTTATGTTCGTGCCGATTAACAGATCGCCAAAACTTCATTGGTAGAAATTCAGGTTCAAATGAATTCGAGTTCTCCAAACTATTCTCTGGACTCAACCTCATCATTGGAGGCTTTATTTCCGGCATTCCACGTATTTCAGTAATTCAAGTAAACATTTGATTTTTGCTGACAATATATGTTTCGAAAGCATTGTTAGAACATTGGAACCTGGATATTAAAATAATACAAGCAGACATAATCTCTATATCAACTTCTTTCAACTAAGGAAACTTCAGGAATTCCTTGTTCAATTATTCTGGGTAGAAAAAGTGGAAAGTCTCATTAAAATCGAATGAACTAGGCAAATCTTTCTTTCCATCAGCAATTTATGACTGAAATTCAAAAGGGAAATATAGAAAATTCTTCAGACTGTTTTTATTAATTCTAAAAAAAGGATTGATAGTGAAAATTCTCTCGAGGTAAATTTGAGAGAAAAGAACGGATACTCATTCTTGAGAGATTTCATATTGAAGTGGTGGATCAGGCGCGTAGAAGCAACAGACAGTGGCATTCCACGATTTACACCCTCACACTACACATATACAGATGCATATGAGGAATTCAAGGGTCCTGTAAATGCTGCTCGTAAATTCCAGTTTACACGCATCTACGAATAGAGTTATATAATCTATGACTCTCAGACTTCTATACTGTAGTCGATAAACAATGTGCGCTTGCCGCGGACGATTGATATCGTATATAAGGCAATAAAAATAGGTACTCGCTCGTTCATTGATCGAATAGAGGCTTTCCATTGGTTGAAACAAAGCTTTTCTGCTCGTAAAAACAGCTGTGGATCAGACTTATTCAGAATTTTTCCAATGGCACAAACACTCACAGTGTATTTTATTTTGCATTGTATTTCTATTTTTTATCTCCTTTTCACTCCTAACAGATATTTGTTCATTTTTACACTATTCCATTTGTTATTTGCACTAAAAGAAAAATAAAACGAATGATGGAACTCACTTTGCTTTCGATTTAAAAGATCTTCGAAAAAAACTCACCTGAATCTCGTAATATTTCAATTATTTTTCTCTCATCTATTGTGGAATAATTAAACTGAAAATGCACAATCAGAGAAAATTAGTTCATCATTGATATATATTTATATATTTATATACCTATCATCACTCTCAGAGAATGAGTCCATAAATTGACGGTCTGATTGTGCAGTAACAAATTTATCATCGTTGCTACGTAATGTTAATCATTTAACACTGAATTTTCGCATTAAATATTCTCTATAGCTATATAATACATTTGCAATTACTAATTGTTAATTTATTTCTGATTGCTCTCAATATATCTTCTTTGAACATTGAAATTCGGAGTGTTGGATTTAACGGATTTTTCTAATGATTGCAGTTTAAACTAAAAACAGTATAATATACTCTCCTACTGAGCATGCTTATTTAATAAAGCACATTACGCAAAATTCTTTAGCTGAAAAGTAATGCAACAAAAGTCTCTAAAGTGCTCCGCACATCCAAGTAAACTCTGAATAGACTTCTTGTATATATAATTTGTACTCAAGTACCCATAAGCTTGAAATTACATTTAATTCTACTTCCGCGTATTTAATTCCCGACACTTAAAACTTTTTTATTTTATTTTCTGTCATGTCTCTACTCTTTTTTAAATAGTTATACATAAAAATGTTAGAAGATTGCTTAATTATAATTGAACAATTTTATAATATAATTCGATATGAATTTACGTAATTTTTGAAAGAATTTCCAACTGGGATCCAGATTCCTATAACTGGGCAATATTGATCTATTTCTGTAGGCAAATGTTGAGTTAGTCAACATTGACGATGTTTGAATAGTCTCAATCGGTCAGTAACTGTAAATACAAACACATAAGGATATTTTTGTAAAGCCGGTCTTTCTAGAATTGAAAATTTAGATAAAATTTCTATAATATAGAATTCTCCTATTTAAAAACTTTCGTTTCTTTAATGACTCTTCAATACCTAATTAGTAAATCGTTCATAATTAAAATTTAATTACTTCCATGAAATAAGTTTGCTCAATTAGGAAAACTCCGACTTTTCATTACTCTTGAGTAAAAGACTGCCGCAATAAATTTCACGCTGGAATGACAAGTACACAATTAGTTGGCCGCGAAATTGCTCTTTCCCCTACTGACAACGCTTCTTAAAACAACAAGAAAAGCACCCTTGGCATTATTTGCGTAGAAGATATTTCCCTTCAAAAGAAAATCTCGAAAGGAGTGTTTCTTTCTAATAAGTTTTCCCTTTTTATCGCTCGTCCACTTTTCTTTGACTATAAATATTAAATACTGAAGTATCTATCTTTTATCGTTTGAGTTTCACTCTCATTTCGTTCTTATATTAAAAAATCGTAAATTTCAAGTACCTTAAGGTACTTAACTTGGTTTCGTTATGTACCTATTTCTTTTCACTTCAAAGGAGAAGAATTAAATGCGTACATCAAATTTTAAATTGCAAATTCGCAATATACAATATGAGTCAATATTTTTTGTTTCTATATAAGATTGTGACATAACTGTGGAAAGTATTTTTTTTATTGGGATATTTTTTAGGCTGAACTTTTTGATTTTCTGATAGAAATTTTCCGACAGTTTTCGAAAAAGAGTGAAAAGTTCTATTAGAACTCTTAAAAGTTTCTTAAAATTGCATGAATTCCTTTAAAATTTCGCGAAATATCCTACACTGAGAAACTCTATGTTAGAAAAATTACTAATATCGATAGCAAGTAGGGGCAAAATCCCAAAATTGAGACTTTTTAATACAGAAAATAATAAATTTTACTATTTAAATAGTAAATTTATTATTTTCTGTATTAAAATGTCTCAATTTTGGGATTTTTCCCCTACTTGCTATCGATTTAGTAATTTTTCTAACACAGAGTTTCTCAGTGTACACTCAGAAAAAAACTTGTTTTAAATAAAAACTTTTATTTTAATAACTCAAATTTAAACTTTCTTTATATTAAAGAACACTTTCTTTCTTTTCAAATAAATTTCTTTGATTCAAAGGAAGTTTCTTTGATTCAAACAAAATTCTTTTGAATTATTTTAATTTAAAGAAACTGTTTGTTTAATTCAAAGAAAATTTATTTGAATCAAAGAAATGTTTCTTTGACCGTATATCAATACTATGATTTCTTTGATTCAAAAAAACTGTTTTCTGGGTGTAAAATCCTTTAAAATTCCTAGAAACCTCTTGAAATTCCTCTCTAAAAAAGTAGTTCCTCTCTAAAAATATCTCGAAAATCTCGCATACATTATAGTTCCAAATCTGATTGATTTTGGAATGACTTGAAGTTGTAAGAAGAAAAATAAAATAATATTGGTTTGCTATGTAATAAAAAGACTACATATTGGTCGTATAATATTTAATTAAAAACGATTCAGAAAGAAAATATGCGTAGCGCATGAGTGATATTGCTAGAAACATTATAAAAAAACTTGCGTGAAATTGTTATGTACTTGTGGATTAAAACATACCTCGGTCCGCGACGTAACATTCAATATTATATTACTTTTGGGTGGTGATCAAGGATTTGTGATAGAAACTAGCGGTGGAATATTGCTGTATAAGCCGACACTTAATACGCCTTATGGTCGCGACATAGCATCCGCCTGGGCACACACTCATTCGATAGCATGTACATGTACATTAAGTATATACATAGGTACAGATACCTACCGTATGTACCCGTCGTATCGTAAAATGAGATGTCGCTCCGGCGTTTATGGTGCTTGAATCAAGATTAGATTTACTTTACCCCCAACGTCAGAGGTACTTTCAGTAACTATAGGTAGTTCAAGCTTTCACGAGTACTTTAGAGCTCTTAGGATAACGAGGAAACTCGTTTTTAGGAAAATAGCCGACCTCTGTTTTCAACATAAACTATTCAAGAATTTAATTTATGGCCTCCTGGAGTTTTGGATTAAAGTTATCGATGCAAACATTCACTCAGTGATCTGTAAAATACACCGAATAATCAGTAACACAACTTTATCAGGATTTGTAACTTTTGAGGAGAATGTTTTTATCCACAATGAAATATTCACTTTGTCTGGACGTGCCGACTAATAAATTTCCAATTATAAATTAATGTATATTACCTCGATCGAATTTTGCATAAGTACACATAAAATAAATCTATATTCGTTAATTTCTATATGCATAAAATAAAAATCCAGAATAAAATGATGGAATTGAAAAGTAATTGGTGCATTGAGTAGTTCTCAAAGTTCATGAATAATCTCTTAATATTTACCTAATTAGATATGTATATATAAAGCACAAGAAATGGGGAAAAAAGTGGCCTTATTCAGAGCTGTTTGAAGATAAAAGCTGTGGTCAAAAGCCTGCTGATAATTCAATGAGTTGGCTTAATAGCTATACGCGATCAAAAATTAATATCCACTCCAATATACTCGAGCACGCGCTGCGTACGAATCTGAATACCCCAGTAATTAAGCAGCCAATAACACAGTTATCGCTCGTCCGCCTCGTGCCGGGTCTCTCTTTATCGTCTAATTAAAGCAAGCTTCCCATACATTGTACGATTTGTATTCACAGTGCAACCAAACGCAAAATTTCAATGTAAATGTACGAAACTGGAAAAACGCAGTGCCGAAAACCCATCGACAATGAAACCTCACTTGCATATTATTTATAGGCTACACTTTTGTAAATGGAATCTTGCATGTGTGAGTAACCAAAAATTTCCGATAATACCTGGCGTTTGCACAATCGAAGAGCCTACTCAAATATTTAATCACAGGAAAATTAATTACACGTATGAAATGCTATTCAATAGGGTTTACCAATTTTAATGGCATGTTTCCGGAAGCTGTGATCTAGGCAATTAATGTGAAGTCAACGTTGAGAAAGGCAGAAATTTTGCCATCATCTCATTATACATTTCTATCCGAATCAATTATTTAGAAATATGCGAGCTCTTCTCCAGGAATTAATTTAGTATAATAAGAAACAATTATCCTTTAAATAGTACTAAGTGGAATTTTTCTGCATGGAATGCTACGCGAGAATTACGACTGTTAAGCTTTATTCTGGTACCAAAGACGAATTATTACGAATTCATACTGTTGGCATCGTATAGGTGTGTACGAATTCCTGGATAATTAGTGCTGCAAGCACGAAATATAATTTACTTGGCCGAGTGCAGTTGGAACCTGAAAGGCACAGAGAAGTCGAGATGCAGCTTAGGTCGAGAACCGGAAGAACGCTTTCTGTGTTTCGGTACTGTTTTGTATCCCACGTTTCCCCTACCCTTCAGAGAAACTTCCTTGTGGCTCGAGCAGCCGCCAGTAGAAAGGGAGACTCCTTTGAAAATTATAATCTTGCCTTTTAGAGTGCAGACGACCATCTCTATTTCATCTCCTCTGATTCTTATTCACACTATAATTGTGTAATGAAAATTCATAAGGTCTCTGACTAAAGAGTTTCATTTCATTTCTATTTAAGTTATAATTTAATAAAGAAATTTATAATACCATCTAACAGGCTGAATCTGCGCCACTTAAGTTACAAATTGTTTCTAGAGTTCAGCAATTTTTAAAAATCTTTTGTGAGTTATTATCAAAGCCAGTGAAATCTATTTTTTCCTTAATTATAAATTTGAAAATAAAATTATATTGGGTTGAAGTTTCAGACGTCTAGTCTGACGAAAATTTTTATTCTTTTTTTTTTTGTTGCATTTTTTCATTAAGATTATCAAATCATTTTATTTTTATTTATTTACCAGTATAAAAATTTACCCTGTGTTGTTACCCGCATTATTAAGAAATTTCAAGGGATTTTGTAGAGATTTCAAGTGATTTTTCATTTTAGGGAATTTTAGATTTTTAAAAGAATTCAAAACAGCCTAAGGATTTTCAAGAGTTTTCAATTTCAAGAGGTTTCGGCGGATTTTTATTAAAGATTGAAAGAGTTATCAAAAGAGATGACTAAAAGAGATAAAAAGAGATTCCAAAGATTTTAGTAATAAGGGATTGTAAGGAATTTCATTGGATTTCAAAAGATTTCAAAACATTTTAAGTGATTTTAAGAAATTTTAAGGAATTTATTCGAATGTGGAGTAACACTACTTGAAATTTTTTAAAAACTTTTAAATCTTTTGTAAATGTCTTCAAACTGTTTAAAATATCTAAAAACTCCTTGAAGTTCATTAAAATCTCTTGAAATCTCTTTAAATTCCTTAAAATTCGTTAAAATCAGTTAAAATGTCGTGAAATTTTTTAAAATCTCTAAAAAAAATCTATCGATAACTCTTTTCAACTATTTTAAAAATCCCTTCAAATTCCTGTAAAATCAATCAGAATCTCTTAGTATTCCTTGAAATCCCTTAAAATTATTTCAAATCTTTTGCAAATTCCTCAAAATTCTCTAAAACTATTCCTAGTAGATAAATAAAAATTTTGGGTTTTGAGAGCAGTGGAAACTTTGTTTTTAATTACATATTTCGATAAATGTAAAAAAATCTTCAGACTAGACGTCTGAAACTTCAACTCAATTAAAATTATACCTAATTTCCAGATATTATTCAAGCTTAAATTTGATAGGAAAGCTCAATAAATAAGAACTAATTGCACTCGACCTAATTTCAGAATTTGACTTTGTAATGTTCACGATTTTCGTTCATTGTATTTTTCTTCCTTGTCGCAAGATGTAAAGTAAAAATGAAAATGCTCTATTTAAAGGAATTTCATTATGAAATTCATCTTCTCAGGTTCTGCCGAGAATTATTATACTTTCTTTTGCTTTTATTCGACAGTTTTCCATAATATTGCTACGATGAAGACTTCTTCCACCTCTCCCTCTCTCACTCTCTTTCTCTCTCTCTCTCTCTCTCTCTAGTCGCAGATGCTGCACTCTCGGCTTTACATACATCTCACCGACTAGCCAGAAACATTTTGCATGTTTCAGTCGAAGTTTCCTAGCCTGGGTTAGGGTGTCGTGATCAGCACGTTATGAGAATAAACGGCGGCAGTTCGGGTATATGGTCCACGGATAAAAAACTGTACAGACTACATAAATCATTTTCATGTGATCCCCAGTTACCCAACTAAATTCCATTCTTTGCCTTTTGTCAGTAAATCGGTTTCAAAAGGACTTCATAAAAGCAAATGCAACTTTTCAACAGAGATCAAGCACTAGCTTTTCTTTTCGTTCTGTTTGAGGAGTTCTGTCTGACTAAATATCCACCTTCACTACTGAAATCGTCTGACCTTACATTGACCTACACTACTGACTCTAAAAATCTCTCTGTATTATAAAAGATATATCCAATTATACTCTATTGTTTCACGATTTTTAGGCTGACTAAACACGGACTTTACTACTTTTTCCCATTTACTGACCATACATTGATCTTTACTACTATCTTTCATAGATTTTTTTGCTTATTAAAATTGCATAACTTTTATAAAGCTTATTCTTCAGAAAAAAATTAACTTTGTTTTCCTGTGTTCATGAAAGCACTTTTAACATTAAATTCATTTAAATTACCTTTCCCACTTCAGCAAAACGCAACAGCAACATATAAATTTGACGTTAACGGAATACTGTTATAAAAGGACTATTTTATAGATATTTTATAGATATTTTTATCCTTGACCGTAAGACGAAATTGCGAAACAACGTCACATTTTACAATGAAAGACACAAACGGCGCAATGCGAATGTCGGAAATAGAGAGCCCGGTACATTTTGTTGCTTCACTTTCCAAGTTATCCTCCGGTGTATATATATCTACGCGTATGTAAGTGGATTCACGTATTTACACACATGCACATAAATCGCGCACACTGGGAAAGCTGTAAGCAATGAAAATGATTAAGCGCCGTCTGAATCCCAGTGAAGCTGCTCTAATCCGGTGCTAAAGGCAAAACAGGGACAACTTTGGGCTGTAACTCGCGTTAACCTCCCATTACACACGTGGAATGCGTAAACTAAAACAGTCCTCACAAACACATATCATCTCTCTTTGTATGTACATGAAACAACTATCAACAAACATAGGCGTTTCAGTATTATATAAGCACGTATAGAGGCGCACTTGTCCTCAAGAGCGTTCAAAGCTGTTGCCACGCACGAAATTCACGTGAATTTTTAACATGCAAACTGCTTTCCCTGGATGCGACATCTTGTTTCTTGTAAGCCACATGTGTTGCATCTTTTTTAATATTCACGCATCCCGACTAATTAAAAATTCGAAAAAATGTATGAAAAAGAAAAATATGGCATAAACCTGTCACAAAATCCATGCTATACTCTCTAAATCTGAATTAGTAAAAAACTACTATTTGGTAGTAGTTTTCTACTAATTCATATAGCGCCGATTCGTTTACTACTAATTACTAAAAGTCTACCAATTCAATATGTAAGTATAACGTACTAAATGAATTAGTAACTATCATCTACTAAATGAATTGGTAAATGTATTCTTGGTTACTATTTTAAATGATAAATTTAAAGTTATCTTGAGTCAACGGAATACTACATTTCACTTCTAATGTCTGAATATTATATACCGGTTTGCATTTTGAATATTGCGTACACTCAGAAAAAACCTTGTTTTAAGTCAAAACTTTTATTTTAATAACTCAAATTTAAAATTTCCTTATATTAAAGAAAACTTTCTTTCTTTTAAAATAATTTTGTTTGATTCAAACGAAGTTTCTTTGATTCAAATAAAATTATTTTGAATTATTTTAATTTAAAGAAACTGTTTGTTTAATTCAAAAAAAATTTCTTTGAATCGAAGAAACTGTTTTCTGGGTGTATTGTTCATATTTTATTATTATCAATATAACAATATGAACTCAGAATATATATATACCTATATAAACTGAGAAAACATTAAACTTTTAAAATTCAAGAACCACCAGACAGTATTTAAAAAACTAATAATTTAGATAAGTTTCCAATTGATTTCTACTCATTGAATTATTAAGTTGGTACTACTCAACAGATTAGTAGAAAATCCTTACTAATTCATTTAGTAACATAAATCTTACCATTTCATTTAGTAGAATGTCAAAAAATTACTAATTTAACAGTCAAAACCGTCGTTACTAATTGCAATAAAGACTAAAGTAAAATTTCTACTAATTCAGATTTAGAGAGTATGCTTAATCAATGTTACTTTCGGATTTTATTGCATAAAAAGCATTCAATAACATATATTTTTAGGATTTGGTCCAACTCTTATCTCTCTAAACTTGAATCAGTCAAATTTAACTGATTACCAGCCAAATTACACTCTCTCTAAATCTGAATTTGTGAAAAGTACGTCACTAATTTACTTTAGTGAAAAATTCTACTAATTGTTAGTCATTTTTGACTAAAACTTTAGTGAAAAGTTGAAAACTTACTAATTGAAATAGTGAAATACAACTAATAATTAGTGAAAATTTTCACTAAAGTAAATTAGTGACCTACTTTTCACTAATTCAGATTTAGAGAGCTGATTTGCAGTGACTCTTTTCTCACGATTTTAATCAGTGAAAAATCTACTGGAAATCAGTGAAAAGTCACTGAAATTTTTAGTAGTTTAGTAAAGATTCACAGTGAATTTTCACTGATTAAAATCGTGAGAAAAAAGTCACTGAAAATCAGTGGAATTTGACTCATTCAGTTTCAGAGAGATATATATTATATCTTTTCATGAAGGTTTCTTTTGTAGCTATTTCAGAGAATCTATTTGTAACTTTATATACAATATAACATGTATTTTACGTATAGGTTTACCTATAAAATCATGATGACAGAAAAATGATACTTTTCGTGAATATGTCCATTATAGAAATTTGCCCTTGTTCTCCCAGTTTAAATGTATCTATTTTGAAACTTTCCGGCGCTAACAGGGACATAATATCTGGAGCATGTTGTGCAGTTAATATCAAGTTCTTTTTCGTTCTAATATTGGAAATACAAGGCAGAGAACATTGGTGTAAACTCGACTCCAAGGTCCTAAACGACCTTCTATCCACTATCCTCTACTGGCTTTCCCCATGTTCCGTAACAAAGTGTTTCCACGACCCGTTATCATCTTTCCGGCTGAGGACAGTCCGCTGGAGCATCGTGAAAAAGAACAGGATTAATGGTCCGTCGTATCACGCACGGTAGGCGATAAAATATCGTGGGAAGTATTCCGCTAGAAAATGTAGAATCTCGTTCGAGCGAGGAATTTGCTCGAAGAACTATCTCAGGATAATCTCCGCCATTAAAAGTCACCACCCGAATACAATCATCCCTCGACGAATAGAGTTTAGAGAGTTTTATTCAGTTACAAACGATTTACTACCTCTGTGCAGAAATCGGAACCACCAACTTTTTAAGGATCCAGTAAAGGTCCAAATCTGAATCCAGCTTTGACCAACTTTCGCGAATTTTAACTGGTTATCTATCAATTTTGAATAATGAATTAAAAAGGGGTTTATTTGTTTGCTTCAAATAAACTTTTACGTATGTTATTTTCCTTTATTCTGTTTCAATTTCATTAGTAAAGTGATTGTATTCTGGTATCTACAATATCAATCATGTAATTGAAAAGCATTTTCTTTTAAGAGCTAAAAACCATTGCGATTGTAGGGAAACCAATTTGAATCATATCTGTCGGCTTTCATTAAAATCTATGTATCCCACTGAAGTATTAACTCGCGCCACGTTAATGAATTCAATGATGATTCAAATTGCTTTTTCACGGTATTTACTTAAAATCTAATTGCGCAAGTATAAAACAATTTTTCGTGTAATTTTTGTCCCTCGTGACAAGGGAAAAGCGCCAACTGGAGGCGGTCCCAGTTGTAATTTCGAACTGCACTGACTCGGATACGAGTTGAAACGAGTTGTCGACCAGAATCCCAACAGGCAGACCATGGTGGTTTGAGAACTAGAAGGAACCTTCGCATCGCCGAACGGCTGTTGAACATGAGGGCCTCTTGTAAAGTTCTTTCTTTTTCCATCCACGTTATTCGTATTTGCGTAGGAAGAAAAAAAAAATATATACGTATTTCTGAGAAAAGCGATACAAATTTCGACTAAAATTTTGAACTGCCTCATTTACTTTATGTTGTAAACGATTTTCTCAGTTCATCGCATTTTAAAGAGCTTTTTAAGTAGTCTTCAAACGTGGGTACTGAATATTCTATTTAACAGAAATTAATTTATTACTGAGGTCTAAGTGGAAGTTCAAAGTTGAAAACGTTACTTAATGTTTGTTGGGTTAAGTAAAACGACGTTTAACAAACTTTTTACAAAAACGTTAATAAAAAGAAATCAGGAATCTCGTTAAATTTTCTTGATGTACGATGTGCGAGGGATCTTCGCTAAGAATTTTAATAGCTGTCTAACTCATAACTGTCTATATTCCCGCAGGAAAGTAACAAATGACGTTAGGTTCCATTTTTCCCTCCCTTTTTCTGCTCTATAAGTATAATCTATTCTGTTTTAATCAAAACTATCCTACAGGATTTTAGCATTTGAAAGCATTCTAACATTTTTCATAGCTTATTTCTTTTCAAGTTAAGGGTCATCCATTTATTACGTTAATGCTTTTTCTGACGATTTTTCGATCTCATCCACCTTTCTAACGCTAAATTTCAAAATGCCAATGTATAATACAAGAATTTTTTGACGGTTGGCCTCACTTGAAATGCAATACTTGCATCTGTCTGTCAGGAATCGTGAATGATTGTATTTTAAAAATTAAATTTTGCAAGAAGAGAAACTGGAAGCGAAACGGAATAGATACGTGCTCGATGTTATCCACGAGCTCAATTTTGCGTGATCTAAAATAAGAAAGAAAGTTCTGGGAAATGTATAAGGTTGCAGATGTACGTCGAAGTGAATTTCCACTCAGATCGTCTTTTTAAAAGAAGCTGAAAGAAGAGAAGATATAATGCTTCTTAGACAGAAAGGGGCCTGGTAATATCGGATTACCCCTTCTATTTTCATCCTGCTCTATGCCAGGATAGCAGATGCGGCGAACACATCATAACTGAAAGCACGTAGAGTACGTGCTCTGGTGTAACGTTATTCCAGATGAGAATGTCAATGCGTTCAACGACAGACGAGTTAAAATACACTTTATACCTGCAAGGTGACTCGTTCATATATTGAAGTTACCAGCAGAATTTCGAAGAGGGAGAAAGGTGAAGTACGAGCCTTGCTTAATATATAAAGAAAATATATATAGATATATATGATAGAGAGAGAAGAGAACGCTGACAAAGGGGTAAGAAAGTCAGAGGAAAGCAGATAGACTCTCGCCCCATTAGGCATCGTATTTCACGCGCATAGCTAGCGCAAAAGCGAGCATATCGTCTCTTCATATATTCTACAACTTCTTATATTTCCTGCGAAGATGATGTAATGACAGGCGTTCAAGAATAACGAAAAAAAGACCGCTTCTTAAAGTTATTTCAAACATAATAAAATGCAGAGCATGCCTTCGAGCGAGATTTATCAAGAAAAAATATTGATCTTGTCTGGAAAGTGGTTTTCATGTCAAGGTTCTCGAGATAAAAAATTCTCCTAAGATATTCTATACGTTTTTTAAATAAAATTTATAGTAATACAGGTATTGTCCCGGACAATTCGCGCATTTTTCCCGCTTATAAATATTCCTCCTACGATAAAATCACCATACAATGCATAGTGGGTTGCGAAAATAAAAATTCTTGTTTTCCCTTTGCCACAAAGAAGATATTCTTTTAGAACCATGCGTATAAATTAATTAGGAAATATTACTCTAGATACAAGAAGCGAGTGATTTCTTTTCAAATTTCTGTGAGAATCTCAAAGGCAAAGAATTTCTTCGACTTAGCAGAAGGTAGTTTACGGCACTAAAGACCTAGTCGTTGGATTTCCATAAGATTCAATAAAAATGCAGCTTTTTATGTAGGTATGCCATTCGAAATGCAGCAGAGAGACAGCGACCTTAGCCGATGCAGAGGATAAAGGATTCTCAACCACAACCCCTCGACTTCTTGTGGAGCAATATACCACTATGAGAACCGGAAGTAAGAGAGATACTGCCATTTCTATAGACATTCATCATTCGCTCTTCTCTGACTGTGCGCTTTCTCTTTCCCCCTCGAATATTTCCCAGCCAACCCCTCCACTTTTCCTTTAATCATTTTGTACGAGACTCGAGCCAACAAAGTCAGGTCGCTAAAATCTAGGCTTTTAAAGGAATATTGAATTTCGCGTTACAAGCGCGTCAAAGGTAGGAACCATTCCGTAAAATTCTATCAGCAAATTTTTTGATCAGCAAATAACATTCATCTGCTAATTTTTCAAAAAATGTCTACATCCTTTTACAGACACAACAAATAAAGACAGTATGCAAATTTTTAATGTCTTTTGCATCGCAAATTTCCCAAAGATCTGCAGTGTGATGTAATTTATGAATACAAGAACGAACGCGCGCACCGCGCGCGCATTTACATTCTTATTCAATATTATATAATTTATTATATTTTATTTTTTTAATCTCTTAAAATTTTCAAAAACTTCTTGAGATTCTTTTAAATTCAATGATAACAATTCAAATTCCATGAAATCCTTTAAATATTAGAAAAATCTCTCGAAATCATTTAAAATTATTAGAAATCTCATAAAACTTCACCAAATTCTTACAAACCTTTTAAAGTCCCTTAAAATTTCACGAAATATCCTAAAATCCCATACAATTCTACAAAATTGTTTTAATATCCTAAAAATCTCTTCAATTTCGTAAAAATCACTTAAAAATCGTTAAAAATGCACATAAAAACCTTCAAAATTATTAATCTCTGGAAATCTATGTTAAAATTAGTGAAACTCTAAAAATAGAAATTTTTAGAGATTATCTCCCATGAAATTCTTACAAATTCCAGAGAAATTTTCAAACTCATAAATCTTCTGAAATC
>UCOK01011322.1:0-87030 GCA_900474325.1 Synergus umbraculus
TTTTATGATTTTTAAAATATTTTGTAATAGTTTTAAGGATTTCATGGAATTTGATGATATCTTTAATGATTTTAAGAGATTTTAAGAGTTAATTGAGAAATTTTCAGAGTTTGCTAGAAATTTTTAGAGATTTTCACTAATCTTAACATGGATTTCAAGAGATTAATGATTTTGTAGGTTTTTGTGTGCATTTTTCATGATTTTTACGAAATTCAAGAGATTTTTAGGATATGAAAACGATTTTGTAGAATTATATGAGATTTTAGGATATTTCGTGAAATTTCTAATAATTTGAAGTGATTTAAGAGATTTTTCTGATATTTTAGTGATTTTGTGAGAATTTTAAAGGATTTCATGGAATTTGATAAGATTTCTATGTAATATTTTTAAGGGATATAAAATATATAAAGAGATTTTAAAGTTTGTCATGGAACTTCAAAAGGTTTCTTGGAATTTTTAGATATTTTCACAAAGTTTAACATAGGTTTTAAGAGATTAGAGAAATAAAATATAATAAATTATATAATATTGAAAAAGAACATAAATGCGCACGCGGAGCGCGCTTTTGTTCTTGTATTACAAAATATGAATAAAAAGGGATATACCACTCTAGTGCACAAACAGGAGGAATTTTAATTTCGAACAGAATATTTCACAAAGTAACATTAACACGACATCATCTCTCGCCGACTTTTCTTATAACATCCTGTTATTTGCATTATCACGATGATTGCACCATCCTATAATCGAGCGAAGACGTGTCAAGTGACAATTTGCATTACACACATGTATTTCACAACAGTCGCACCCGCAGAGGCAATGTGACACGGTTCCAATAATTACTGCAGCAATTTTCACCGCCCATCATTACGCTAATTAGTTAGCATGACTTTCATGCCACGAATGAATCGGATTCTGCTGAAGTGTAAGTGTGCGAGGTTATATATATGCAAGAAGAAGGTGTATCGCAATAGAGTGAACACGCAAAGTTTAAAGTCCTTGTACTCGTGAACCTTCTTGCTGGAAGGTAGCTGCTTCATCAAGCGAGTCCAAAACATAGGTCGTTACATCTGCGAGCGAGGATTTTGTGGAGTTACCCATCTTCTATTGATGCATCTCGAGCAAATGCAAAGCGCGCACGAACCGACTCATTCAGGAGTTTCCGCTGATATTTCGCCGAATAGTGAAACTCGTAGAAACTAAATTTCACGCGATATTTCAAAGGATTGAAACGTTACTATGGTTAAATGCATATCCGGCACCTTGATTTTCAACTGTGGCTTTCAGTTAAAGTCGTCGATGGCACACAAATGTGCCGACACATGATTTCGATGAATACCCGAGATGTACATGGCACACATGTAACGAAGAACTTAACGTGGAATTTGAAAGGCTCAAGGGAAGTTTCGCGTTAACCTACATTTGCTCATTGTCGTATTTTGCAAGAACTTCATCAAAATTTACAGTCCACAGCGTCATCTGCACTTTTAAAATATGGGACTTTGCAATTATATTTGCAGTAGATAGTCAGGTTTTGATGATCTGGTGGAAAACCTGACTTTAAAATTATAACATGAGGAATCTGGCGGAAAAAAAAATTAATTAAGTAAATGGAGAATGTATCAATGGACTCATGAAATTATGACCACACTGGCTTTAAATTCCGCTAACAATTGTAGCATTTTTAATACCAGCTTTGCAATTACAGTAATTGTTTCACTTGCACCAATTCATTCACCGCTATGCCACTTTTGCGGTAACCACACATTGCGAGATTACAACAATACCGAGGACGAAATGCTACTGCAGAGCTTTTTTTGGTTGGATGTCTTGCAGTATGCGTGGATTAAAAACAGCAAAGTGACGACACTATAGGTACTCGTTCTTTTGTTTAATAAACGAAATTAAATAAAAGCTTTCCAAACATGCAAGCTAAAAGTTTTTGATAATTAATACAGGATTAAATAAAATGAAGGTAAATTGTACTCGTTATTCCATTAATATTAATCGCTTTTATATATCCTTGTTCTCTTTTGCGTGAAAAACATGTACTCTTTTCGTAATTTACTTGTTATCATCGACACACTGAAGCTAAAAGAAAAAAAAGAAAAAAAAGAAGAATTTGCTCTCTAGTAGATTGAAAGTCCAGGTTGCAGAGTTATGTGTGAGCATACGTGCTTGCAGAATGTACATTGGATTGCAGGGGTTTAAAGCAAGCTTTTTTCATAGGCTCTGAGAGAAAAACGCTAGGAAATGTAACGCATGCCTCCAGTCTCTCATTGTCTATAGTGAGAGCAAAAGTCTTGTCCCCCTTTTTTGCACGTGTGTTTTCTTCTCGCTTCATCAAAATTAGTCATAATTATGGCGCAGCAGGCGGCAACAAGCACACGCGTCAGTGCGTAAGCTTCGCGAAAATTAAAATCCTTGAAGCTAACACTCCTGGTACGTTTAAGGAACTTCCGGGCTTTAAATTGTCACATTGTCTTTCCTTTAAATATGAATTTTCACTCTCTTTGAGGATTTTTTTCAATCCCCTGAATATTTTCCACTTAAACTTTTAATTTTTCGTGTCGCATTTTTGTCAGTAAAAAAAGATTAAAAAGATTGAAACCTTCTTTGCACACATGGCAGCCATCTGTGCTAATTTTCTCAAAAATAGATTTTTTAAACATATTTCAAGTGGAATATATTTAGTATGAAGTTGTAAGCTTTTTTAAATATTATCCACTTGGACTTATGGAGTTGTTTCAAACTTCTTGTTCGATAACTGAAGTTAAACTTTGATATCACTTCCTGCTTCTTGAAATTCCTAGCATCATTAACACAGTAACCTAAACGTTGCGAATCGCAAAAATGCAATTCAAATGTCTCGATTTCTGTTAAAGCTTCCCTTTCACGTTGTAATCACGTCGCGCACCATCGTGCATAAGAGACTTTTTCCACGTTGAAATGGAATTTCCGCCTTTCAGCGAGTTTGATCTTAATTTCGTCGCGCAATGCTCCCGCTTGTGTGCATATCAAAGTTGCTCTGTACAAAGCTATGTAAAGCTTTTTCGACGAAAAGCTCTATGCGCGATGCGATTCGAAAGCGCACGCGTTTCAAGTCGTGTCTACAGCTTTCACCTTCCATATTCTCGCGATATTTTGATGCGGTAGGCTCACTGCAAAGGGTTGCTTGCTATAAAGTGAGTCTCGAGCGAGACAGAGAGGTGCATGCATATGGTGGATTATTATAATAAAAGTCTTTCGGCTTTGTTCGTCCACCCCGTCAATGCCTTTGTCCAGTCTCTAGGCTGCATTTCTATTTATGTTTGTCATGCAACCGAAATGCCCAAATGGTAATGGCAAAGGGTCTTTTATCTGAGGTCTTGTATTTTAGGATTGAGTGCTTTACTTTCAACTTACAGGATTCACAGGAACTTGCATTTCTGCATTAAAAAAGATTCATAAATTCATTAGTATTGTCTTTGAAGCAAAACGTATATTATAGTTTTCAAGCATGAAATGGAGATTAGAACTCATTAATAAGTAAGCACTAAGCAAGGTACATTGTTGTGGCAAAAACTGCACCAAATTAGCGGCACATGCAAGACTGAAGCCCGGAATTTCCGTTTTTGCCGTTTACGTTATTAACTCCTGCTTCGTGGAGTACCACTTGTGGAGAATCCCTAGACGGAAAGAGCCTACACAGAGTGCACACCGTGATTTCACATAAAGGTTCATTGTTTTACTGTGAATCAATTACATGGCTCGACTGCCAGCCGATGCTATCTATCTCGAGCCGACGTACTCGTACACGTTCCCGTATGTGTTTTCCGCTCTGCCTTTACGGATTCGCGATCGGTATGCCAGACCTAGGAATACCGCGAATAAGCTCGGGATTCCACAATCTAAATCTGTAATTGGAACTTTCGGATAAATCACGTAGCTATCCGTCGCGTAGGCTGACCGCCGCTTAATGCCTCGCTTGTCCAGAGGCTCTCGGAAATAATTCACAGTGCTTGCGGATATTGTCAACTGGCCCTGACAGAATTCTCTTCCGTGATGTCTACTCAACTTTTCCAGTGTCTAATGCAAGACCATCCAATTTGAGCTGATGAAAATTGAATAGGTTTTCGCTTTTTTCTTTGTATTTCGTCTTCCTGTTACAATTATGTTATTTATTACATTTCAGTATTATAATGTTGCACTTTAATGTTGGCAAAGAGACTGATGTGTTGCAGACTCTATTTCATTTCTCGCCATCGTCATTTTATGTTCTCACTGTCTAAGGTAACTTTACGCGGCACGAAGTCCAGCCGTCAACTCGCCGAGCCAGATATACCCGAGGTTTATTGCCGTTCTCGATGATAACCCGTAAATTGCTGTCCATAGGTAAATCGTATAAGCAATATCGCAAAGCCGCAATCTGTATAGTGTGCACAGAGTTGTCCGGAAGGACCCTTTGAAAAAATACTAGTAGAATGTGACGGTTGCATTATTCGCTCGGCTCTAACGAATATTCAGCTCGTTGCTCAGAGAGGATAAATAAATTATTTAGTACAAATAAAGTTTGAGCCGCGCTCTCTGTTTCAACGCAATAAATGATTCAACCGATTTTACGTTCGTCGTTAGCGATTCGAACTGTAAACATAAAAATTTTATACGTCTGCATTGTAAGTATCAATAATCATAATTCATTTTATTCCTATCAGATTATAGGCAACAGTTATTAACGATAAAAGATAATTGATTGTTCATCACTGCTGCTTCCCATAATTTGATTCAACAATGGTATTATTTATGAAACTATATACCGATGTTTTTCGACTTGAAATCTCATCGCTAATTAAAGCTTTTAAGAAGTGATATTTATGCAGCTGAGTTTTTCCCTTACTGAAATCTACGCAGTAGGTGAATACGTAATCGACTAGCATGCGGGCTCTTGACCTGATTTTCCGACGTCGACTAATGACTCGTCTAAAGCACGACGGTTTTACTTCCTCAGTTCGCAAGAACCTTTTTTCTTTGTGTGAGACTGCGTGTTCACGTGATCATAGACTTGCCCGTGAACGTGCCAACACATCGATTCTTGTGTATATGTTAGCATCTCGTGAGGAAAATACATACGTGCATAAATTTCTGCGAGCACATGCATGCATGCACGTCGAGCCTCACCTAACGAAGGAAATATCCCGGTAACTCACGTCCGATCGATTGGTACCACTCGACTTCACGCATGCACGAGTGCACGCAGAGACCAAGGCACGTGCGTGCAAATGAGGGGACCAACAGTCTTGGAACTTTCAAGAAACTGATTGTACGAAAATGGAAAATAAAGTGCTCAAATGGTTGTCAGAAGATCAATTAGTTAGAAGATTATTCTCTTAAAATTCTTGAAATTTATTAATTTGATCGAAAGTGGATCAGATTGAGATGCAATGGTTTGATATCAAATGAATTGAACTTTGTTTCGAATGGAAAAAGCTAGAATGATGTGAGTAAAGTTATCCGCACATGAATGATTTGATCTGCAAAACAGTATCATTTTGATCTCCAATTTAATAGTCAACGAGATCAGTAAAGATTTAATACTCTGCTAGCTCTCATGATCCCCATCAGAAATTAATTTCATAAATTCGCTACTTTCCTTGCATTGAGCTTAAGAAACAAGAGATGTGGATAATAAATATTTTCCATCTCAGAATAGAAAGAAAAGCTCTTCTGAAGTAAAAAATTGATTAGCTTGCAGAGGTCATTCAAGAAATCATAAATTTAGCTGTAATTTGGTCTTGTTGTGGCACCAAGGAGTGTGTTTTTCTCATTCGGAGGGAAAACACTCCTGCGATCTTTCGTAAAAGGCTCTCTCGCGGTAGAAACAAACCCTCTTCACAGATTTAGGGTACACGACGTGCTTGCTTTACAGAGCTTTTCAAAGTTTCATGAACACGAGTCTCAAGTAGGGTACGTCCATTAAAATCGTCGCCCCAGCTTCTTATGGGGAAGGAAAGCACGCCGTCCACGATAACCGTAACAAGCCAAGTCCTGAACTTTTTTTTGCAATTCTTACCCTCTTGCGAAAGACGAGTGCGGTGTAATAATTTGAATAGGCCTGTCGAGATGTGCCGCTCTTTTTTAAAATCTTCAAGTACCAAATAAACTCCCTCAATTCGCTTTTGATTGTCCTTCAAGATGTAAAAGAAATATATGCGGTGAAAATTGAATTATAGGATTATTAACACAATTCCAACAAACTCGGGATTTTATAATAAAATTGAGATAAGATTGATATTAATACAAATTGATGAATGAAAGAAAAATTGCAAAGCTCGTTACGGAAACAATTCTGGTAAAAATCTAGATAAAGAGTAGTTGTAAGATTCGTTTAATTAAAGGTGTCTCTCACACTGAAATGTATTTACTCAAGTTTTACTGTTGCGACAGATCGGAAAGGAGTTTAATAATTAGCTTAGCAAAGTTGCGTTTGCGTTTCATTGCGAGAGGATTTGCTCGAGTCGGACACCTGTCAGGGAAGAAGGTGGAGGAGAAATTACAGAGTGAGTCGGGAATTATTGTTATGCGCGAGTAATGAGGATGCAGTATATTTAATGGTTCGTTCATGCAGCGGCATGCGCCCGTACCTTATGGTCCATCGTTCCATAAATTCTCAATTCCTCATTCTCCGACTCGTCCTCTAACTCTAACTTTCGAATGCCCGTGGAAATTTGAAACTCAGTATCGTATTAACACCAGCATTTGCGACCAGTCGTCCTGATCGTTACTCATACACTGAAATTCTCGCGCATTTCGTGCCAAATGCGTGTTAGAATATCGTTGCCAGGCAGATTACACCTCTTCTCGAAGCAATTAATCAAATTTAAGAACGTTTTTGTATTTCCGAGTTTAATTTTTCGCTAAGCCTTATATGAAAAAAGAAAATATCAACTTTGCTTCAGATCTAATATAGAGCACATCAAATCAAGAAGACATCGTAGATGTCGAGAGTAATTAATAACAAGAGATGGTTAGCAGCTTGTTTTGACACTGGGTTGATAAACACATGTAAGCAAACGCACTAATGCACCTGACGCACAGAATGCATTAGTCTATCAATGAAATGAAACTGCTCGAGTCTCCAAACCACTAAAGTCCATAACCGTACGTCAAGTGGAAACCGTATTCAGCGGCGAATTCCATTTGGCGGTCGGTCTACGATCTACTTCGTTATACTTGGAGGATTACGTATATCGACGTTCTACTGCAAACTTTACGAGGATGTGTAAGCAGTATTTCCCTTTTATTGGCGACGAGCATTCCTGCGAAGTATGCGGGGAAACTTCTGCCTTATGTACCAAATTACACCGAAATGCCGCTAATGGCGATCTCGCAGCACTCAGACTACGAATAGCTTACTTCGTAACGAGTTCGCTCTACATTAATCTCTCCACCAAATCGAAAGTCGATAGGGTAACTACTTATATTAAAAGATCCGCATATTCAGCTAAATCTCACAGACCCTTATTGTAAAAATAATTATTCTAATGGAAATTGAAGTGAATTGAAAGTTTGAAAAGAAGTAGAACAATTTGACTCATCAAGGAAAATATTTGTCGTGGACATAAATAGAGTTGGGGGAGAGTCGAGTTACGAGTAAATGAATGACACGTGCTCTCTACATTAACTGTATTAAATCAGACGGCAGGGCTAAGCAGTGTTGTCGAATGCGCACGCGACATACTCCTATGTCCGTGCTGTATGGGAGCAACAAAAACGCACGAGGCGTGACTAATTGCTCGCGCGCGATGACAACATTCATCAGAGAAAAGTGTCATGTTAGGTGTCTTGTTCCAGTAATCTGACTTCTAAACCATTCCACTTCCGTAGATTAGTCGAAATTCTGAAACCTCATCATGTCCATTTCACGTCCCATGTACCAGTTTACTCTTTACGTCATCCTCGAACTATTTCATTATTACATCCTCATTTATTTTCTAATGACTTGCATTCAATTATAACTGAAAAAATGTACATGCCTTAGAAAAAAATATTGCAGGAATAGAAACAGAATAACTTGTGAGTCTACACGTTTTTAGCGATCTACGAGTTAATTTTCTACCTGCCCAGAAGCAACACTCAGCTTTAATTAAAGTGGCTTCCTGCTTTCTTAATTTCAAGGAAATCGAGCTCTGGTGACGGATGATCGTATTTGCAGACTTTAATTCGAAGTGTAATGAA
Organism: Synergus umbraculus; assembly: GCA_900474325.1. Classification (NCBI taxonomy): domain Eukaryota; kingdom Metazoa; phylum Arthropoda; class Insecta; order Hymenoptera; family Cynipidae; genus Synergus; species Synergus umbraculus. Next base: position 8,215 of record UCOK01011322.1, read on the forward strand.
ACCACCGATCTTGACTTGATTATTTTAACTTCCTCTAGCTTTTTTTTTCGGTCAATGTAATCTACTGCTAACGTAATTTACCAAACTGTGGGAACAGAACACTACAGTTCTATTTAAAATTCCAACCCTCCTAAAAAGTCACGCTTTAAATAGGATTTTTAACTGGTCCTATAGTTCTGAGCGGTAGAGTAATTTTTAGTAATTTTTTAGGGTTGGCAATGCTGAAACAATTAGTTGCTTGTCAAGTGAATGAAAAATAATTGGTCTGTAGAAGCAGCAGACTTTATTGTGTGCCGCGGAACTCGAAAAGGAGTGTAAGTACGCATGGCAAGACAGGCGACTAGGGACCACTCGTTGGTAACTAGTTGTTGACTCGCGGATTGACCGAAGGTACGAGCAACTAACATCTCAGCCGACGGCGGCACAGCACTTTCCATTTCTGTGATTTCTTTCAACGACAAGCAGCCCCTTCCTTGAGGCGTCGCCTCAGCTCTTCTTGCTCTACTACTTCTACTAGCTGTGATTCCACGATGCTTCGTACATTTCCAACAACGCGACGCGTACTGAGAAGAAACGGACAACTCGTTGCCCGACACCCTTATAGGGTACGATTTTCTCCATGGCTGCATTCTCTTTTCTCCTTGCCACCAAGTTCCTCACACTATTCCTCGGAAATTGCTCTCTTATATTGGATAGTCAAAACGTAAATTATTTCTCTGCCTTATTTGAAATGAGTTGCTCTATATAAGAGTCCTAGAAGTGTATTTACATAAGTATTTTTTCCGCATGAAAAAACTACATCAAATGTTTATCGAAAAAATAATATTTTTCATGTCTCATAATGCATGTTGGTGAATGTGGATTATATACAGTATCTTGATATTGAATGTGCTTTTCAATAGACGGTTTTACTTTTTTCCGATTCGTAAACTGTTTATCGAATTGAAGTTTCGCTTCGGCAGGAGAAACTCCTTCTTCGGTGTATGCATGCATGATAAAGGGATCTCCATACACGAGGCGGGAAACGTTACTCGCGATGATCTTCTGTACAGCGGATCGTCGAACTATAAATCGTCCAACAAACTCCCACGTTTCGAGATATATCTATTTCTCAAGAATCTCTTTCTCATTCATCCCTTTCCTTCGTCATCCCCGCCCCACACCCACCGATTGCATGCACTTCCTGTTTACTGTTCCTCCTGAATCTATCGAAAGCTTCTGCTTAGTTTGACCTTGAAATTTCATAGAGGTCGTACGATGGTTATCTCTCTCATGGCTGGTGATCAGGTAGCTTGATAGCCTAAGTCTCAATTTGAATATTGACGGTAGATTTAAATTCATCCGGATATTTCAACTAATGCTTTTTTTTTTTTAATCAAATGAAGAGATTGTGTTAATCAGGTCTTCTCTCTAAAACTGAATCAGTCAAAAGTCACTGAAATTTTCAGTCATGTTCACTAAACTACTAAAAATTTCAGTGACTTTTCACTGATTAAAATCGTGAGAAAAGAGTCACTGCAAATCAGTGGAATTTGACTGGTAATCAGTTAAATTTCACTGATTCAAGTTTAGAGAGTTGAGATTCTTTAAGTATATTATTAAAATCGAATCTCAGGGTCGTTGTCTTGGCGAGTTTACTAGCATTCCTAAAGTTTGCAACTTTTTGAGCGTTAATAGCTCGGAGCTACTGATTCAGAACTGCTACGTGCTTACTTTACAGTTTAGAGTGGCATCGGTCTACCTGTGAGCAATCGACACTGCAGAACCCAGTCCCATCGGAATCCTGGGTACTTACGTTTATATACCCACGCCTTCTTACAGAATACGGGATCTCGAAACAATTTTACTCTTGCGGATGGCGATCGTATACTCACGTACCTGAAACAGAAAGAGAGAAGGAAACGTCATTAACTTCTTCACGGTGGATGTAAGTGCAAGGTGTTAAGTCCTGAAACTTTCGCGGCTTGGGAAAATCACTGGCGGCGGTACACGGCCTACCTGCATATAATGATCACTTCCTTCGCTGGAGATGGCAATGATCTCCGGAAAATGCCATCGGCTATTTCTTCTATCGTTTACAAAAAAAAACTTATGCAAATTAGAAAAATTATTTACCTTCTGTTTTGTTTATTGAATTCTAAGTATGCAATTGCAGATTGCTATTGAAAATTATACCACTTTCCGCAGGGGACCGTTATTATCAATTTCGAATACCTTGTTTTCTATTCAATTCTCGCTTACCGATCAATTACTTTTTCAGTGCTGGGCACGGTGGTCAGATTCAATATTCAGTGATTGGCAAAGTGGGCAACAAGTTGGCTAATCGTCTTTGGCAAAGAGGAACCGCCCTTATTCATCTTGGAACGAAGGTTTGCGTACCTGGCGCGACTAACAACCTATTATTTTTTGATTTGTGTCCCGAAAAGGACGACGAGCGTATACCTTTATTACCCGCTTTAGGCTCTTCGCAGGAGAGTCTGCGCGAAGAATCTCTGGAGGCATTGATATTTTTATTGCGGTTGTTTGGAAGTTAATGTGCTGCAATATGCTGGTATTTATTACAATAGGAACAGAGAATATTCGCGCCCATTTGGAGGTTCATTCCAAGAAAACAAGGGCTGTTTCAAATGCTCTTCGCCAACTTAGAGCAAATAAGACTTTCTGGCCCAAAGAAACAGAAATAAATGTATTCAATAGCAAACCATTTGATGATTAGCTAAGAGACGTGGACTTCTTCCGGCAAGTAATTTTCTGGGAAGCCTAGGGAGAACTATGCAAGAATTTCTAGACTTGATGCGAAGCTTGAGGGACCCATATGAGCGAACAACTTAAAGTAACGTGTACTCGACAAAGTCGGACATCACAAAGAGACCGCAAAGGGCCGCGGCAGAGAGGATTTTTAGTGCTCGTCTCGTACCGGCGACGGGGAGCAGGAAACATATTGATATTTATTTACGACTGGTAATAATAATTGATCTTGGAACAGCAACTCTCACAGCCCTATGCCCAAAGCTCTTTGTGGCAGGTGGGGATCGAGTTCTGCCTGGCCCAGGGCCTTACGACTTCTTTATTTCGTTTCGCCGTACATCAAAACTAAACGAAAGGGTTAAAGGTGTACTTTTTCAAAAACTCATTCGTTGAAGACTTCGTTTAACTGTTTCATGACTTACCTTTCTCTCCAGCTAAGTGACTTAAAAATTCATTCAAATATAGTATCAAAATTCAGTCTTCTCTGAATGATAAATTTCACTGTGGTATTTAGCTTTACGCTTTCAGCTTGATTTTATGTAAATATTTAGTCACTTGTTTCTAGTTACTCGCGATTCTTTGCGCTAAACATTGACATTGTCCTCGTTAAATATTGTTGTCGAAGCCGTGCTGAGTGCAATATTTTATGCCCTTTTCCGTGAGTGTATCGAGAGCTGCTTGTTAGCTCTGCGAAACGTTGAACCTTAAACAGCGTCGTTTAATAAATACGTCGATCGTAAACTATTTCGCCCAGGATCATTAAATATCAACATATTACAAAAAAAGCCTCCCCCTTAAATTCCTTACCTCTATCGTGCGTATACAATAAATCTGAACGACATACAAGAGCCTCTCGCGACGGTCGTTGAGCCTTACTGTTATTTCGAGAGCCTACAATAAATTTTGTCCAAATTTCTTGTTAAGTACAATCTATAGATATCTTATAATGATACAAACACCTAAAGCAGGAACCTGAATGTGAAACTTTGCAATTACTGTCTTGATTGTAACACAACAAAGTTCCTATAATTCTCCTTTTGACTATTTCTTCTTATTTAGCGTCTACTTTTCCAAGAAGGAGATGCTGAGCAGAAATGGAGAATGCAGAATGCGTTAACGATAACGAAACAGAAAGACTTGCGCCAATAGTCGCGGCTTCTCCTTGGAAAGATGTGCGCATAAAAGCGGCGAAAGGAAGAAAAAAGTCTGAAAATTCCCTACTCGATCCACTTGGACCTCGAGTTCCCCATATATCTTCAGACTTGTATGCGCGTACACGCTGGCTGACGTAAACGCGGACGGACCAAACGCATGCGCCCGCGACGAGGCGCGAAAGTTAAAAAGTTGAAAAGTAGCCCTTCGCCTTTGGAGAGTTATGCGCGAAACACACATAGTATGTTCGGACACTGACAAAGCGGCGCAACGCCGCAACGTTCATGTACGCACGCTTTGCAAAGCCTCCACTGCCGAAGATCTCGTACACTACCCTCGAAAAGTTTGAATGCATTGCGTTTTTTAGTTTATTATCTTAAAATGCGTATAATCTGTGGTATGTCATCACCAGAAAAACTGTAATCAGCTCCTCAGGATATTATAAAATAATTTATTTCCCTCTGACCGAGGGGCTGTTCACTGGAGGAATCACACTTCTTATAATGATAGAATCGATTCAAAATCAATGTGGAATCATTTGAAATAATTATGCTCATGTATAGTATCGATTTTCGAGTGAACGAAAATGTCTGGGCAAAATTAGGTTTACCAGACGTACTGATTTAATAAGAAATGTCCTAATTTTAGTGCAGGGAGATGGAAAAATTTTTGTGGAGAAGAGATTTAGAAAAGAGGATTGGAAAAGATGGTATGAAAAGCTTAGAAAAGTGGTGGGAAATACAGTTAGAAAAGAGAAATGCAAAGGTGGGTGAAAAAAGAGGTTTAGAAAGGGAGATGGAGAAGGGAGAAGAAAAAGTGGGATATGGATAATAGGATCTTAAAGGCGAGTTTGCTATATTAATTAAGTATATGAATGCTTTTAAAAATATCACGAATAAAACATCCATATTTGTCTTCCCAAATTCCTACTTTCTTCATTTATTTCCACTATTACCTAATAACAAAACCTGAAGCCAACATGAAAGATTGGAGGTTCGCGTGGGATTTACCCAACCACAGAAATATCGCTATTTATATATTAGACAAGGGGAAAAGTGGCGCGAGTAAAGATGCCACACTTTATTATATTCCAGCATCACAAAGGAATTCTTCGGTATCATCGCCGCATCTAATCACGATAAGACTCAGGGTTCAAAGAATAACTCCTTCGCGAGTGTCTGTGACTGATGGCGACACGAGAGTGATACAAAGGACTGAATTTCCCATATATCACTGGGTCAGGTTCTTCTTTCATATTTTCTGTTCTTGTAGTAGGGCGCATCTTTCCTTACGCCAGAATAAGCAGTCGGTTATCGAGAGATGGTCGTTTTGAACAATTATTATCGTTTACGACTGTTGCGTCGCGACGGAGACTCGTCCCTTGGCGTCTATGTGACCATTTTCCACGTACATGATCATGTTCGATTGTACTTCGACTAATGGCAACAAATTGTCGTCCAGCGGTCGTATATTATCTTCTCCTGATCGCAAACAGTGCGTGTGCGAAAACATAAAGGACGAAAGGGATCCGAGGGACATAAACCATGGGGTGGATATCATGCGACAATTTTTCAGATAGCCTCCAACTTTTCCCGACCAGCGACTGCATAAAAACGGAGACCTAGAGAAATCACTAATATCTTAAAACTCTTAGTCACAAGGCATCGAAATATTGTGTAAAGCAGTATATTTCCAAACAAACTGAATTTCCAAACAGCCTGTACACGTGCACTAGGTTCGTTACCGTCTTTCCAACTAAATTATGTAAATTCTATTAAATCTTGCTGCATTACATTTTAATGAGAGGTTGCACAATTCAAACTAATATAGCATGACTGCCAATAATTAGCACTTTCAAAAGGTCAATCTGTATAGATTTCTTATAATAGACAAATTAAATTTCTAAATAAAAATAAATTCCAGCGCAAGGCATTTTATTCGTGAGGAAAAAATTTTTTTTCACAGAGATTGCATTTAGATCTGAAGATTTATGGCCAATAAATACACCGTCATAAAACCGAAAACAACGTTATGTGAAACAAAGGTGATTTGACTTCAGGAATAAAATTCCTGATGAAAGAGTACCTGACATGCACATTTTCTGAAAATACGAGGATCGTTAGCTGCCCTCAATTGTTTCGATTATATAAATTTAATTAAGCGTCTCCACTTTCAGACGATTTGCATGCCACTCGAGGCAGCTCGATTTGCAATTCATTCCATTACAGTTTTAAATAAAATGCGAGTTTTTCTGCGAGTTGACATTTAAATGCACTGCAGCATAACTAATTTTTTCCGCGTAACGACCCGCGCCTAAAACGCACAAACAAGTAATGCGGGGGGGAGTGTGGGAGAGAGAAAGAAGAGGCTGCAGAGTGGTCGGTCGTCAAATATCGCGACCACCCAGTAATTACGCAGGCAGGCGTCTTTGATCGTTGCACTCGTGTGCATGTCGTCGTTTCTCGTTGTGTGCTTCTGGTACCGCAAGCAGTGACGCGTGCACTCGTATGCGCTCTCGTGCTCGTCGCTCGCTTGACATTTAAATACATTATCATAACAATGCAGTCGGGTGCATGTTAAGTTAATATCATCATACCTTCTCTCCTCTATGCCGGTTATGAGAGAATACAGTAGTCCGCGAATAAGAATTACAACATAGAATCTTCCTTTCTCAGAGAAATTACTTCATTCAGTCCTTAATCAAATTCCTCAGCTCTAATCATTTTTTCAACATTTATTCTATAATTATGTAAAAGGAATTTGGAGAAGTTGATTATAGAAAACGAGTTGCTTGGTATTCATTTTACGCTTCGGTCGACTTGATAAATCTATTCGATGATTGAGAGGCGTGACTAACTGATGTCCACACTGAGAAGTAGGTACAGTGTAACTTTGGCGCCTGTTCACTCCTCTAATTAGAACTTCAGCGCTGCTGAGAAATCGATGACAACGAATTCCTCTTGACACGCGATAGAATACGAGGAACCCTGACGCACGAAACGTAATGCAAAAGTTTGATTACATCTTATCCCCATTTAAAAACCGACAGTAGCAGAAAAGTGTTTTATTTTCTTTGAACGAAGGTATTTAAATTTCTAGCACCCTCATGATTTAACAGATTTGCGTTTCAAATCAGAAGGAAAAGGAGCAGAATGATTTCGTCGCCAGGTAATTGATTTCAGCATCGATAAGGGATTAATTAATTCTGTGTATTTAATTCAACGTCTTCGTGTTTTCGATTTCGTGAGCACGTGGACGAGGAAGTTACAAAGAGCAGCAAGACTTTGAGTTGGTGGCACGATACGAAATGCCGAGACGGGTCGTTTCTCCTTCTCCCTTTGATGCCGCCGGATTTGCGGCTCTATTTTGCATTCCGTCTCGTCTACTCTCTCTCCCCTTCCCCATCCCTTTCTTTCTTTCCGCGTTTAGAAAATTAAAACGAACAAGAGAGCAAGTGGCACGCGGGCATTGTCAACTGAGAAACCAGGCAATTAGCCTCAGTTCATCTCTCTCCCTCTCTCGCGAGAGACAGTTATTGCCATACGAAAGCCCGTATCTTTCTTGAGAAGAGAATCGAGCTAGTGTACTCGTAAAAAAAGGGCTAATGAAACCAAGAGGCTACTTCTGGGCTAAATTGATTTATTGATTGCTTGGAGGCTTGTGTTATTAGGCGTTTATTACTCGAGTTGATGATTTAAGACTGCACGTGCTTCAGCCGTAGCTGAACTTTCGAGGAAAATACTATTTCATTTTTAAATAAGACGCTTGAAAGCAGAAAAAAGACCTGCAGAGAGCGTGAAAAAAATTGTTGTAAATAATTGTAAAGAAGTTTGCTTGTAGTTACATACTCCAGTGAGTAAACACAAGACGTGAGTATAAATCTTATTTGCGAATGGAGTATCAGATCCCGTTGCGTGAAATGTGGGTAACAAAGAGAGAAGAGAATTAAATAGAGTGCTAAAAGTATTGGTGCCATTTTCCGTGAGGTGGTGTCGCCAATTTCTCCCTACTACTAGGCAGGAAATAGAAACGAGAACCGCGTGGTGTCTGCGACGCCCGACAAAATTAGCGTCCACGCGGGGCCTCGCGATTTTGGCACGCGCGTGTACGCGCCGCGACGTCTCGTTCGGTCGTAACCTTTCTGAGTACGTTACTACCTAAAAACAGTGCCTTATCGAAACATTTCAGCACCCCAAATCAGGCATGCAGCCAGAAGAAAAAGAGCCAAGATTGTTTGAGCAGAGAATGCAAATGGAAAAATAAGAGAGAAAGAGTTATTAGACTTTCTAAGGTCTAATTAAAGACGTCATCTTTATCACTAGGATAAGATCTTCTTCTAATCAGTCACAAGGAGGAGCATTTAATATTTCCCAGTTTTGTTCCACTTTTCTGTCAGGATAGATTGCTGTCTAAAATGAGGTAAGAACACCTCCGCATTGGAAATTATGCAAATTGCGTGATAATAAATTGCTCGTTTAACAAGACTGATCCAGAGAATCGGCGACTCCGATAGACATTACGAAATAGAGTGATTGGAATTGCTCGACGCGAGAATGCAAGTAATCAGGTACAAATCCTTGGAAACGAACGTAGGTCGTTCCTCAAGGTCCCATCTGTGCACTAACCATCGCCACCACAAGAAAATGCACTCAGAAAAATGCTAGTGTGATTTACATCAGTCCTTGTTTAAGCATCCGGAAAGTCGGTGACACTTGAGAAAATTATTCCGCTCACTGAGTCACTTAATCATTTCTGTATACAGATTTTCAAAGAACATATACAGCACAATACTAACTTCTTGAATGTCTACAGAGTTGCTCAGAAGTCTAGAATATTTCTCTATTTACCTCGCTGCAGGGAATATTATAATTTACAACAGCATTTTTCTGGAAAACAATCAATCAATTTCCTATCGCCAGATTGTAATTGATAGTCTTGCACTATGGCGCCCAGGATCCCAAGGGTGAAAAGAGTGGCGCGATCCCAGATTTCTTACTAAGTTGAGGAGAAACAACTCAGCAATACATATATGGGTGAGGAACGTGGTACACGTGAATCCATCAGCAAGCTGCATTATGCCAACTTAATGAGGATGACGAGCCGACAAGATGAACGCAGATCGCGATCGTGGTGCAGTTCGCGGATCGGTCTTCAAAGGCGGCGGGGCGTTTTCTTGCCCCGGCCACCCGTAGAGAAAATGTATTATTTATGGGACTAGACGCCGTACGACATTGAGTCCGCGATCCAGGTTCTTAGGCAATCGTAAATTTCCACGTGGGGGGAGCACGCCTCATTCGCACATAAGAATACAGTGGATAACAATCGGCAGCACGAGAAAATGCGGGTAAACGATTCTGAATTAAATGCCTCTTGTAGTCGATAAGCCTAACGCGAAGGCGGTCTTAAGTCCCTTTGTTAGCAAAGGAAGCGAATATCTATGCGGCCCTAATTGTGTCTCGCCTTTCTCGATTGCACGCACGTTCGATGTGAGATTGTTCAGAGAATGCGTGCAGTAAAACTAATACTGCAACAGACACAAAACCCTTGCGAAACTTTCGTATTCGACACGCGCACGTGACTTTGCTGTAATCTTGTTCACATTAGAGAGATCTCCGTCGAAAGATCTATATGGCGAAAAAATTGTTTTGCTGGAAATAATTAATTAATATCAGAGGAACCCGTGTAGAAATTGTCAAGTCTGGCCCAAACCAGATTTGGCGTTTCACCCCGGTTTGACATCCCCCGGCCTGGGCCCGCTCAGAGCCACAGTAAAATGTCTACACGGGAAGTGACGCCTCCCACCGAAAGTTCGAACATGGTAATTTCCAAGCTACTACTGTCGTAGTAAAAATGGTTATTAATATTGAATCGAGTATTAAATAAATAAATTGCACTCCTCTTTTATAGAGTTTAGTCACATCGCCACTTGAAAAGCTGCTGCAGAGTGCATAAAACAGCGGCACGCACGAGAGAGTGCAGTGAATGCATTTCATAATCGCAATAAATAACAGTTCGTGTTCGAGGTTTGTAACAATACAACCGTCCTTTTCTCTGCAATGTAAATTAAGTATTAAAATAAACCGAATGTGTTCCCAATTTTTATCCGAAGTACGTGCACGGTGTCCGAAGGGAGATCTGTTGTTAGGCATTCGAGAAAGTCTTCGACGTTGTGTTCTCAGTGAGGGAGGTGTATCATTATGCGCGCGATTGGCAAATATGCGTGTCTAATAAACACACAGATTTTTCGCATTTGTTCTGGTGGCAAAAATTGTTGGTTCTTTGTCCAAGGGCAGAATATTTTGCGGCGTGAAATAAGAAAGATAATAAAGGAATGATTTTTTAAAAGGGAATAATTTATTATCTCAACATAAGAATCCTTTACAAAGGCAAACAAAGCCATTGTTTTCTCGCTAGGAAGGGGGTCATCGATTATTATCTCGCGATATAATCCAATAGAGAATATTGGCGAAGGCGTTGGCATTGCGCGACCCAGAGGTCCTTAACTATAGTAAATCTCGAGTAGACAGCAAATTGCATCGAGGGACTGGGTTCAAATTCTCAAGCTGAAGAATCGTGGAAAATTCGACTAACTTGGCATGTGGATGCGGAAAGGGCGGAGTCACCGGCTCGGAAGCTCACCTAATTTATATCCGGGGTGAAAACGAGATTCCCCTTGGGTCTTGCGACTAGAACGCTAGATTAAATCCTCGTGTGACCTGTGCATCAAATGAGTACTTCAATATAGATGACTTGCCTGCATAAGATAGAAAACATTCACTTCAGCTCCACTAATTCAACAAAACATCTCAAGAAAAATTTCACGAAAATATTCAGGCTGCCTCTCTTTGTTATTATATTATAAAGTATATATAAAAATTACTCAAAAGATCTAAATGATTCAAGAAGAGCCATTTTATTAGAAATCCTCACGAGGAGATGAGAACCTGTTTTACAATGCAATTTATCAGGCAGAAAAAAAATTCAACTTCAGTGTAGAGTTCACCAATTGTAAAACGAGAAATTTGTATTGCAAAGGAGTCTCGATGTCCTTATGTCCTCATTGAGGAATTTCCACAAGTCTTGGGAGCCTCTCTGTTCCTATTAGAATCCTCTTATGCAATGGCGTTCGACACACCCAATAAACGTGAACCATTCCAAGCACTTTAGACCTGGTCGCCTATCGTTTCTATGCTAAGAGATGACGTTGGAATGCATTAACAGAGGCTGATGCTTCCGACACAATAACCAGGAGGAGCATGCATTAATAATTATGTTGGAGCCTCTACATGGCCTATTAACCGGTACCAGACCATTTTCGGATTTACGAGGCACTTGAAGCATCTAATTCTAAAATTATTGCGAGATCTTAGATGATGAATGTAATTAAAAAGCTTTGTTACCTACTTAAATAATTTCCATGCTTGAACTACCGGGGAAGGTGCCATGTCTCAGTACGCTCTTAAACTCAATACTACTAAAATATACATATCAGATTTGGTTAAAAGGGTGATGAATAATACGATGATACAGAATTGCAACAGAGAATGATAGTCTTAATTAGAATTTAAAATAGAAAATTAAATCTCTCACTCTGAAGCAATATCTTTGAGTGATGGAGAGCTATGAGGACGGAAGGGCGACTTTGACATGCATAATGCATAAGGATATCCAAAAGACATAAATCCGGCGCCATACCCGGTGGGTCAGCGAAACAGCTACTAAAATAGCACCCTCGTACGAATGGCCTTGGGTAAGTACTTCAGTTTGCGAGGCAAGCGAATCATCTGAGGGCTGTGTCCTCAAGATGAGCATGATGGTTGAAAGATCGAATTTCGGATCCCTTAAGTCGCTTTCATACTACAATGACTCGAGATGGCGAGAATCTCTCTTAGTCGTTAAAGGAATTGTCTTTAGGTAGAGGTACCTTCTCTTCACACAATGACTAGTCTTAGTCAAGTACCGAGTCAATTGCTTCTCAAGTATTCTTGGATGTTAATAAACGTCTCCTTCCTGATATCCTCTCCGTTTCTGACCTTTGTTTTTCGAAAAAGGATTTTCGAAAGTGGTTTTGAAAAGTATAATAGTGCCAAAGTTTTTTTTTTCAAAGTAGTTTTTTTTTACTTCTGCTCTCTTTGTACTGAGCAGAGTTCCACAATTAGTTCAGGAAGAGTTGGAGAAAAAGTGTAAAAAGAATGTAAGTACCAAAAACAATGCAGTCCGAAAAATACGGCCATTGGGATGAAAATTAATACAAGGCATGTCCGACTGCATAGTGATCTCAGAGTGCGAGAGCCAGACCGCAAAGAGAGCGCCGCATCGCATTCCTCTGGGCATGGGGAAGATAGTCCTATCTGACGAGTATTTCGGCGTTGACGCCATTAGTGCTGCTCTTAAACCTCGGTTTCATTCGTCGGGAAGGAGGCAACCGAAATCAGCGAATAAAAAACACGGACGGGTGAGAGAATCAAAGGCGAAGCGCGCGCAAACACGTTCGCGTGTACGATTTCCTCTTCCGCGCATGCGGAGAGGCATGACGACAACTTGAAGAAACCAACTGCATTACTTAATGGTGTACATGGGCAGCCGTTTACTTCCTCGCAAAAAGGTCATTTTACCTCTTTGTACGTGCGCCCATGTAAGTCAACGATAATTACATCACTGGGGACGTATCACGTCAAGAGAAGGCGATTTTTGGTCGCCTCTCGCCAGATTACTCACCCAGTGATGGACGCGACCCAAAGACACAATTATAGAGTAATTAAAGTCATCTCATGTGTCAATTAAATCAAATAGTTTTTATTTTTATTTTAATTGCTCAAATTATGGCAGCTTCAATCAATGAATGAAATTTGGGATACACAAGTTTGAAAAACATATTTGTAGATCTGAAATTATACTGTGATGACTGATGATGTTCCAGGGATTTTCGATTCTAATAAAAACATTATAAAAGACTCTCGGTAAAAGTAATGTAATGTCTATTAGAAAGATTGTCACAACCATCATTGGATCATAAATTGGCAAAGCAATCTACAGAAATGAATCTCCAATCAATTTTATATAAGAGCTAAGAAAAGCTGAAAGCAGAGAATAATTCCTCTAGAGTCGTTAAGATCAAAATCCTAGAAACTAATAAGTCGCTCTCCTGAAGAACTTAGTATCGGATCAAGCGAAAGGAAATTGCCGAGGAAAAAAAAAGTCTCCTGGGTAACATTTTCGATCAAACCAAGTGCAAATCGGAGCAAAGTACTCGGTTTCATTTTCTGAAATTGGTGAATTAATTTCTTCAGCGAATGCCTATTTAAGGTAGAAGGAGGGTTTGGTTGTGTTCAAGTGGTCCGTGACGTCAGAGTCTTCTCTGTAATGGGCGCCTCGCTGCTCCATTTATATGCAACACGTAGCAAACGAATTGGAACATTAACGTCCGGATTAATGTCGCTGGTGGGGAATAAAGTTTTCGACGGGCTTAACGCGCGATCTTTTATACACGAATATCTCCGAATAATGTACCCAGAGAAGTGCGACGACTCTGATTCTCCCAGCGATAGGTCCCAAACGAGTTCTGAGATTGTTTTAAAAACCACCTGGGAAACGCGAGCTATCACTCCAACTGCCAACGTAATCCTTCTCTCACTTTGATATTTGCAGAATTTCGAAAAATGGGCGGGATCAATTTATCTTGTAAAATTGTTTCTTGAAAAAGCTGGAACATAAGTCATCACTAGTTCCGTTTTATTAGTTTTTGTTGATAGATACGAGAGAAAAATCGGGTTTAATTTAAATATCTCTAGTGACAAATGCGCACGGTTTCTTGCTAGTAAAGCCTCAGCAGTGAGAAAGGTGGAAAAGGGCGATTGCTGATTCGCGAATAAGGCGACGTCTGTGCAGTTGCCGGTACTTGAGTCGCATTCGTACGTTCGTATCTCGATAGTATGCAGATGCAAGGTGCAAGCAGTTAGTTTTCACGAGTTGACAAGCGCACTCGCCCAATTTAATAGTCCTTGCATATAATCTTACTCGTGCCTATCGCTACCCATGCTCTCATGCTGATTCGTGTGCACGCATACGCGTAGCTTAAACGAAGCTCGTATATCGAATAGATCTGCTATCTGGGGAAACGAATCGACCGGTCGATACATCATTTGTCGTCTACGGTGCTAAGTTGCGACTCAATTATCGGGCACACGTATGTTTTCTCGAAGAAGTGCTCGAGAAAACAATGTTGCGCATTACCTTCTATTATCCTTAAGTCTGATGCACTGTTTTTGCACAATCTCATTATTTCTTTACTTTCTAGCATTAGCTAGGAAATTCTTTCACCTAAAGGACAATAAAACTTAAGGTATTTAAAATAATGAAGGTGGTTTCTTGTTTGATGGTAAATAAATTCAAACAGATGAGAGAAAAGATCGTGCGGATCAACTTGTCGTCGCTGGGATGAAGAAGAGCACAAGGGGCTATGAAGGAAGAAGGTAGTCAGTTAGTTAGCGCTTCAGATTTACCATGATTCCGTGGTGCAGACATCCCGTCGAGAGTTGAACGGTTATGGCACCTTGGATGAGAGTGTAATTATCCTAACGCGCGCGTTAGGTACTCTTGTGATAATCGCTTTTTAGTTGTCGGCTGATCAAACCGCCCCCCTCCTTTATATTCCTCTTCAGTCTTAAGACGATCATTCGCCCGCAAAGTAAGGAACATTAATGATGATGAATGAAAAAAATGTCGACAAGAGTAATTGATGATCATCCTACATGATCATAACTTTGTAGTCTCTGCACTGGTTTCAGATTTGTCACATTAAATTCATTTTATTCTGCAGGACCATATAGACAGAATTATTGAGAACTCGTAGATCTTAGAAGGACTTCTTTTCAAAGCTATTCCAGTTCAAAGTGGTTGGATGCGTTATATAGTTACTACAACTGGTTGTTCTCGGCTCTTTTTCTTCAGGTAGAAGTACTTGGACTTTTTCCGAGTTCACGTCAAGGATCGTGTCCTCGACAAGAAAGGACGTGTCACTTGACGCAGAAGTAAGAATCGATCTCAAGTGAGGAAGGTGGTTCTTAAACTTGTTCCTCACGCTCTCGTCAATTGAAGATTTTAAATCATTTCACGTGAAGATTATTTTTAGGTGATGCAATAAATCCAAGATAGAGCTGATTTAACGGATTGCACTTGAAACAACATTGTAGTTTTATATTTTAGCATATCTTCCCGACACAAAAGAAGAGACATATCATGCAACTATAGAAAGACATTAAAGCTCCTCATTTGGCGAGTAGCTCTTGGCTTGTTTCCAGATTAAACGTCGTACTAAAAGAAATGGTCTGCAGACTCTATATTTGCTCACTGGAATAAATTGTAGACTAGTGATGCATGTATCTAGGCTCACTAGAGAATTGGATAATAAAAATCATTATTATTGTGCATTTATCAGTCTAGAAGACATCGCTGAAAGTAATTTACTATTATATTTGTCTAGATGATGATTCCCTTCGGCTTGAGAGAACTCATCACTAAAAGATTGGAAGGTGGTGGATGCGAATGCAAAGGTTGCAGAAGAAGGTGGGGTAAAGAAGTTTAAATAGAAGAAGAAGGTTATGGAAGGGTGGATAGCTGTCAGCGGGTTTTGAAAAATGTGCTAACTCGAGAAAAAGTGGCTCCCGTGCCTGCAAGCGCCGCTTCCTCTCCTTGTTCCAATGGGCCTCCTCTCTTCACCCCATTCTTACTCCTTACCTGCCTCTTAAACCGCGATACAGCAAAACGGTACAGCATCAGGGAATGTGGAAGGACAGCCAAGGCTACTGCGTCATTAACATCCACGCGCATCCACAAGGGTTTCAAGCGTTCTCGACGTATTCATAACTATGTAAATAGAAGTCCTAGATATGCTACCACTGACACGTAGAATCTATGCAAAATAGGCATAAGCCGTGGGCTAAGTTTTTACAGAATCTGCTTGCTTAGGTCGAGGCAGTGCATAGAGCAGAGATTTTCTTACACATCGCTGATTACTCGACAGCCAAAGAATAACTTTAGAGACTTCTTGAATCTGAACTCTTTTCAAAAAAGGTTATTATAATTGCATAGAGAGATTCATATCAAGATACTAGGAGTGATTTGATGAAAATCAAACATGAAGTTAAATCCTACACACTCATTTGCAATTGAAACTTGTTTACGTCACGTTCTAGTAATTATAACTTTGCTAACAAACGTGACATAATTTGGTATTCGGATTTCAAGAAAAACTCTGGATTCATTATACACAGATATAGGTCGTGAAGGCATATAATTTAAATTTAGTTTCTACTTGAGAAAATTAAATATTCCCGCCCTTATAAATTGTTCGACGAGCCATATCTTTTGTCTCGAACTTTAGGATCGGATAAGAAAATTGAATAGATTGAATTCAAGTCCAAAGTTAAAAAATTGCTTTTTGTGGAACGGTTTCTTGGACGATGCACTTTCGATATTGCGTGGACCTTAAGGGTTCGAGGGACCTAACTCAGTAAAGTAGAGTTCTAGCGCCGCCGAATGACACGAGTATTTTCTGCCCAAGAATCATGAATCATACGCGCGAGGGCCATGAGTCTTGCTCGCAGCTTGTTAGATTTATCGCCCGAGCAGTTCCGCGGAAGATCTACTTTTCCGTGTGTACGATACCGCGATAGTAAGGCTTCCACCACTCTCAGACGAGCGTACATACCGCGAACGATACTCCTTTGTTACACCCGTTGTCTGATCTCCGTCGAAGGATCTTTGCAACCGAGAGAATACCGCGAGAAGGAGGAGCACGTAGGTTCGTATCGAGGTATCTTGGAAGCGCAAAGTATACACCAAGCGAGCAAACACCACGAATGGGTCTCGTGGTGTTTCTCCCTTCTTGCCTCCTTCTCATCGAACCACCATCCATCCTTTCCTCTTCTCTCATCGACTCTTTGAGATCTCTCCATCCTCAAGAGAGGTGTAAGTTGCACTTGGGATGGATGCGATACACACCTACTAAACTCGCCGACAATTGGAGGTGATAATCGTTTTCTCAGCAACTGTGAAAGTGTGGAATTCTCGAGTGAACTTAGTCCCTAGTTGCGGAAGAAGGCTGCTGGTGCTGATCCTGGTGCCAAGTAGGTACCTAGGGTGGAGGGCGAGTTGAATTAATAATCAGCAGATCGCGGATAGCGGCTCTCTCCAAGTCCAAGTCAGGATAGAAGGTAAGGAGGTAGGAAGGCAGGCAGGCAATATGGACTTAGGGGAGGGCGAACTCTCTAAGAGCCGAGCATTGAGTTGATTTATACCAGATGGTAGATAGTACTTGGCTGCTTTGCCTTGGCTCTGCTTGGTCGAGTACCTTCGGGCACGGGATGTATCTAAGGTCTCGAGATGCGCCTTGTGGACCGTGAGGGCAAAGCTGGAACGCACGAGAGAGCGAAAGAGAAAAGCGAGCTGAGAAAAGGCGACTTAATAAAAAGACTAGCAAAAGGAAAAGGGCTATCGACAGCAGCAAAAGACGATGACCTGATAGCTGGTGACCTACGTTTGGTCAGACCGTGACTTCCTACTACCTTGATACATTTTCATTAAGATATGATTCTGAGCTAATCAACTGTTCAAACTCTAGTTCGATAGTCTATTCAATTTGAAAATATCAAGTTTCTTATTTTTTTCCGTTATTGGTAAATGTGTTTGGATTTCTTATGAGTCACGACGATTAAAACAAGAAAAATGTTTGTTTTCGCGAGGGTCAACGCCTCTGTGAAATTAGAGCCCTCTTTACTCATACTCTTTTACCATTATTGTGAGTGAGTAAAAATCACGCGCGAGTAAATCAGTCGCCTGTCGTTTGCATTGCCCTGTGAACTGAACGAAAGGAGGTCTAGAAAGAGGGCTTGAGCCGGTGGCAGCAAAATTAAAGCAAGTTTTTGTCCGGAACGAGCCTGTCAATGTAGATGATTAGTGCGCGCGAAAATGGAACAAGACACCATGAGACAAGGCCTTCCCCTTCCTACACTTTAGGCCCATTTGTTATACGAACCTCGTGCGAGACAGCAACTGATGGGAAAGACGCATATTTCTTTAGACTAATATTTTCATCTTTACATATAGTCCTCCATTTAAAATTCTAGAACTTCTAAAATATAATATCTTACTCACTCGTCGAAGCAAAGATAGATTGTCAGCAGTAATTCAAACTCACCTGAAACATAAAGAGAAAGAGACTGTAAGAAATATGTAATCTGACGTGACACTGACATAAAGAGAATGATGTCTTAAAAGCCGCTTTAAAAACGTATACAGTGATTTGAAATCTATTCCGTCTGTTTTCTATATGGCGATTATTGCTTGCGCTGGAAACGAAGAAGGAAGAAGAGCTTAACCGTGTCTCTTTTTTCGAGTAAAGTACGATCAGTATATTTGAGTTTGTCGTGACGCGTTACATGCAAGGGTGGCTTCGAGTCGTATGTAAGCTGGCAATGTTCCAGCATCAGAAAGAATTCCAGCTCCTATTAAAAACCGGGAATGTTCTCTTATGTATCTCCTCCCTGCTTCTCTCTTCCAACCACCCTCATCTCTCCTAGCTTGGAGAAATAGACTTAGAAAGATAGGGCTTTGAAAAAAGCTTGCTCGGAAACCAGCTCTCAAGGGAAACTTGCTTGCACTTTCCAGAGCATTGTAAAACGTTCAAGCAATTTGTATGTATGATCACTTTTGAAAATACTGTTTTGAAAACGCTCTGGATTACTTCCTTGAAGACTCCTTTCTCAACAAAAGGCTTTTGCAAACTTCGAAATATGTAAGTTACCAAATGAATATCTTATACCTTTCAACTTTTTATCTAAAATGAACAAGTGGCGTGAAGCATCTATCTTTATTCTTGCCCATGATTATAAGAATAATTTACTACATCGAGATTTACATCCTCTTAAAACTGGAGGTTTTTTTAATTTTCAATTCCCTCGAAGCGAGTCGCGCTAGCAGGATTCAACTAAAGTATGCAAACATCGAGACTATAAAGGCTTGGCTCTAAAGGGACAGTCGTAAAAACAGTGCTTCACTACGAGAGATAAGAGATTTTGATCTATTCGCTCTCCGGAGAAACATTCTTGCTGACATGCATTTAACCTTGGAAGCTAGTCATGCAAATGCTTTTTGCGGAATAAGTCATAAAAAGGAATAGAAAATAAAACGGGGGTTCTACATTGTTAGATCAAAAAGCTCAGTGTTTTAGCTCTCTCTAAAATGTTGTGCAGTCTAATGTAGTCACTGCTCCTTCTTGGGAATGAGAAAATATGTATATAATTTCAGTTTCAATTACAACTTCAGTCAGCCAACTCTTTTACATCGACTTGCTAAAGGAACAAGAGTTTTAATACAAAAATGTAGTTAATTTTCAATAAGTAATCGAGCGTAAAGTTCGAAGCCACTTTCAAGGTAAACGATTTTGAAGAACAGCTGCTTATGTCTCATTTTCACGATGATTGAACTGGAGTGTAAATTTCTGATAATCACCACCTTTTTCAGAGCATGTGCGATACTTTACAAAGTGTTTTATGATATCTCGCTGCTTTCGAGTTAGCCTCCCGCTCATTTGGGCGATGGCGTCGATACCAATTAAATTAAGCACGACGAGACCTTTGGGGTGAGAAGAGAATGAGAAAGAAGTCTCTCTCCTACGGCTGGGCAAAAATGAGTAACCGGCATAAGTATACCCTCCGCGAAGGTATATAAATGGAAGAAACAAAAAACGAACATCTCTGCGAAAACGAAAGCCTGCCGAGATCCAAAACGCAGCCCTGTCAGTTCACACGTTCCACTGCTTCCACTTTTCTCCTTCAGACTCGGCACACCTCCCTTTCACGCGATAACAACCCTTTTTCTCTTACTCTTTATACCAACGCGCACTGAGCCCACCAATCAAAATCTCACCTTTCTGTAATTTAAATTGAAACAAAAAGAAAAATCAGTTTATTTAAATGATATTGTTGTTGGGTCATTACAATGATTTCTAAGAATGAATTTTCAAAATTTTCAAGTCGTATTGCTTACTGATTTTTAGTAAAATTTTACTTGTAAGGCAATCTTCAAAACTTTTTCAAGGCAAAGTTATGAATAGTTTCTCAGTTGAGAAACAAGTCATGAAGATTGTAGAATTTTTTTAAGGCGATTTTATTTTTATATCAAATTAGCAGTCGACGTCTCGTTGTTCGTGATGTAAGTTTTGTGTAAAGTGCCTTTAATAAGCCGTCTATTTTGCGATGATGGAAGGCCCATAATTCGAGCCGTTAAGCGCTTACAATATCATTCGTTCACCTGAAAATGAGAATTACAAGGTGAACGCAAGGCGTTTGTACCTTCGTCAAAGCCCCCTTGCACATTCTCATCGTTGAGATCGTAATTATGACCATGGCACGTCCGACCTTTTCATACGAAGACCAGATTCGGATACGCCATAAAGAAGAATTATAAGTATAGGTGTTGGAAGATGTTGTAGGAAAATTCTACGAGTATATCAGCAGTTTCGTGTTAACTCTACAAAGAACCACTGCTTGTAAAAATAGTTAAATAGTAAGAAGACTGACAACCTATTACACGAGTTCAGCTTTGTAGGGAAACATTTTCTGTTATGCGTTTTATGATATTGCATGATCTGGAATCATGCAATGTAGTTTTAAAAAATTGGTAGCCTATTTAGGTGAAAATGTGTGTGAGTATGTAAGCATTCTTTGGCTAGTCGACGAAGAATTCAAACGATGTAAAACAAAGTACGTGAGACGAAACCTGGGTTACTCTACATGAACGCAAAGCGCAAACGCAGTCGCACTTGCCAACAAAGGGAAACGTCAACCCAAGAGGCGTTTTTCCTAAAGCGAATGGGAGTGTGCAACTGGTGCAAAAAAGCTTTTAAACGCCGATTTTTCCTTTTTTCTCTTCTACGTTAGATTCTTAAAGGCAGAAAAAATGGATGCTTAGTACAATTTGTCTTTTGTGTGTCTATCATTGCAAATGCAAAAGCACACTTTACATCATCGTTAAAAAATTTAGATGAACAGAGACGTTCTTACGATTTTATTTTGTAATAAGATATTTAATATTTCTAAGTAGAGGCGTTTTTATCTCTTGGGAATTCAGATCGATCCCACTATAGGGTACGTGCGAACAATAAAGACTATACATTATTTCTGATTCATGTCTGTAGGATACTCATGCAACGTGTTACATATTTAGACCGTGCGTGATAGAATGTGATTATAAAAGTTATTAAGATGTACGATAATTATTTGCTTTTCGCTGCAGCATGTAGAGGATGAACTTCAAAATTAATTATCAGCATATCGATGGACACATCGACATATTCGCTCATGTAGTTATCGACCCTCGTATTTAAACGTCAATCTGATAGACTCTGAAGGGACGATACAACTGTGTGAATCTCTTCAATAATCTTGAGTTATAAATATAAACAGTCCATAATAAATTATCAGCAGTTTATGAACAGGCTGTCCACTTAAAATATCAAATGATATACATTATATATTTTTCCATCTTTTATCCAAGAGAGAATAATAAATTTGAACTTAAAATTTCATATTACTTCATGCTTACCCCTTTTCTCTTATTTTGCTCTTTTTTGTTTAAAATGTAACGGACTGGAAAGAAGATTATATGGCTTTGATAATAATACGTTTATGAGGGGGTATAGCGATCTGTTGTGAATTTTATGAAATTTTTTACTGCTTGATGCTAGCGAGAACGAGGTAGATGAACATGCCCGTGCTTTTATATTGCAGAAGTAAAGCCGCCAGAGTTGCGGATGCGGCTGAGAGAGATGAGGTGTGGAATATTTATGGTCATTCTAGGAGCCAGCGACAATGGCTCCCCATTGAACTACCGAGTAGAGGTCTCTTGTATCCAAAACGCGCTGCATAAGCCTTTTCGAAATGGGTTTCTGAGACTACGTTCCTCCCTTCGATAGATTTTAGATCCATTCTAAAAATCCTAGCACTATATTTTCTTCGAGAAACTCACTCGCTCGCCAAAACTATTCCTTCCCAGTTTAAAAAGACTAATTTCAAACTCTCAATTCTTAAATGTTTGAAACGTCTCTTGGATAGAATACCATCGCTCTATGTCGTAAACTTGATATGAAATAGGATATGCGATAATACTCTTGAAGCGGAAGAGTAGGTCGAGACAGGGCAAAGAATTCGACAAAAGCTAATACGAGCTAATTGTGCTAAATACGAGTATCGTCTCAACGACTGCAGTCTGTCTGATGAGTCCTCTTTAGACTCGCATTTTGCACTCACCCCCTGGTAACTGTGAACCCGTCTGTGAGACTCAACCTATTCTACAGATTCCAAAGTCTGTTCTGAGGAAATAATTCTAAGACGCTCTTCTTCTTCTACCCTCCTTCAAAATCTTCCTTCATCCCTTAGTCTGCAAAGGACTCAAAGAATATTACTTTACACGTTCAAGAAAATTCCTCGAATCTTTGCTTCAATCTTTACCCTCAATTTTCAGTAATTCCATCATCACAAGGTTTTGAAGAGGCATCAAGACAATTAGCAAGACTGACTTTTGTTTTAATCTACATATATCTGAAAAACTGAATTCTATGAAGTTTTAGATTTTATAACCAGATGTGTGGTATCTTAATAGCGAAAGGATATGGATCGACGTGGAATTCAGAGAACGAAGAGACAGTGCGAACACAATGGTTTGAACCAAGTTACAACTTCTCCGTCCAGCTATTAGCAACGTCTATTGTGATTCACAGTGACAATGGACGTCGCAGTATTAATAACCCGAACCAATATCGCGCACATTCATACTATAACTCGTCACTTGGATTTAGCGTGCTCCAGTTTGTGGACGTTTGCACGACAATGGTACGAAGAGAAGAGCCTGGACATTCAACTTGTTGATGATGTCAGCGTTTAGGAAATTTAGACTGTGCAGCTCTAAACTGACTTGAAACTTTACATAAACCCGATGGAAGGCATTATCCTAAACTACTAGGAAGTACCATAAAAGATGCGTTCCATTCCCCACCGGGACTTGTCGAATTTAGTACAAAAATAAATTACCTATAACAAAGTACCGCAATAAAAAAAAAACTAACATAAAGATTTGGTTAATTTCAACGTTTCTATTGTTTCTTTTTATCTTGAGAATTTCCCCTCTGCAAATGCCTTTGGCGTGGTCTCATTTCTTCACTCGTCGAGAGATTCGTTGCGAAGGTTCTAGGAAGAGTCTCAGCCAGGGAGTTACTTCCCGTAGGACGAGACGCAAGGTAGTTCTCGATCCAGCAGTTCCCGTTTTCCCCGAGCGATCATAGAAACCTATCTCTCACCCTGTACGCCTATAAAACGAGCTGCACCGCTCAAGAATATAACCCATCACTTGGATAGCACCTACGTTCAGCAATAACGTTTTCTTACTTCCTCGCAGCGTTCCAAAGCTCTTTTCGCCCTCCTCTATCTCCATTGCTGTAATAATTTCTCCATGAGCTGTCTTTCTCACTCTTTTCCTCGTTCTTGATCCGTTGAGAGCTGGTGGCAAGTCATACGACTTTACGAGGTCGAAATACTTCCCTGAGAAGGGCGTATTCCACTTTCTTTGAAAGCATTTTCAAATCATTACTTCAAAGAGCAAAAATAATATGCTATATTCTATAATACATTCCGAAATTTTCTCTATCTGTGTCTGACCAAGCGTGGATTTATCCACTTGCCTTTTCAGAGAAGAAATTATTAAAAGTCATTGATTTCAATTGCTTTTAAAGTCCTGTGAAGGTCTTACCAAGAATGGGTTTACCTACTGCGTCAATTTCTAACATTTCCAAAACTAATATTGTTCGTTGAATAGACTAGCAAATATATAATTCAAATTAACTTTAATTACCACACGCTCTCTGTTCTTGTTCATAAGGTGTATTAAATGAGGTTTTTGACATTCTCGCAGTAACTAGCTCTAACTGGTGGGTGTTCAGTGGCATCACGTACACTCAGTGAACAGAATTTTGGATGAAAGTTGCAGTTGGCATTTAGCGTGCGAGGCCTTGCCGATGTAAAGTGATATTTGTCTAATTTGAGTTGATAACCGAGCACGAGTGACCGTAAATGTAATGCTGCTTTGAGATCCACTGAAGCAATGACCTACCTACATATATTTCGTGCTACGATCTCAATCTAGTTCTCTAAACATAATTAACAATCATCCACGATCTGTCAAACAGCCCGCAAATTAGTGGACACAAGTGCAGGTGCAGACAAGGCTCTAACGAACAAAGCTTCTCTACTCGAGCTAGACATCACTTCTAGAAATGTATGTGCACGTTTACCTGTAAGTGTTCTATTAGAGAACTATAGATACAAGCATCTTCCAAATTATACTCACCTCATAAATCATTTCACAGTAGATTTTTAAATAGTTTTTAATAAAGGTTCTTTGAACAATATATGAAGCAAGAGTTTGATTTGCATTATTAGCGAAAGGATGCTGAAGACGCCTTTGGTTAAATCTCTCCTTTGCATAAATATTCCAGGATCTCTCCAAGATAGGGATCAACATCTCGTGATTACAGCAATGTGTATGATAATTTGACAAGAGAGCGATAATGTTCGGCTAATGAGACCTTAATAGATTCCTAATTTGCACAGGAAAATAATTTATGTAAAAGTCACACATTTTTTTCAACTTTAAGAATAATTAAGTGTTGTATTTTTTTCGCAATCTAGCCAAACATTGATTTAAATTACCGACCCGAAAGACTTCAGTAATTGGAGAGAAGTAGTAGATACATCTTTTGAACTGGGTTGGAAGATTGATCAGTAGCAGGATCCTAATCGAATTTTCTTCGATATATCAGTTCAACGTACGTGGCATTGCGCAAAGCCAGATCATTCAGACCTTGTTATCCTATTACTGGCACGTGTTTCCCTATAAGTATAGACTATGTATATATATACATATACATATATGTTAAATGAGATATACTGAACCACATTAATTTGCCAGAATTGACTCGACTTGTGCTTCCGTGAGTGCTTTGACTCTCGTGAATGGTATCGCATATGCAATCCAAGGTATTCTCAGTCACGTGATAGTCTGTTCAGCACACTTGGACTCCTTACGTCATGGCTGATAGTTTTATTCGCTCATCTCCTAGCAAAGGACTTGATCGTGTATTAATAGTACTATTTCCTCATACTCCTTTTGCAAGAAACTAATTAGATTCTAAATAATGTAAATTGCACTTTACATTTAACAATCCTGCTTTCACTTATTAATTGCTCATTATCTTCTTCCAAAAGAATAGTTTGAAAGTAAACTGAATGCGACATTTATCTCTGAAGTAAGAGATATGATAATTTGTGTTAGAGGATGATGTAGCAATTCCAAGTGGAAATCTATCAGAAGCAAAGCAAACTCGCACGTAACAGGCGTAAAACGTTTCCGTCTCGAGATTATGGTTTGGCGAACCGTACTTACGCAAACGACTTCTGCACAAGTACTTGGTAGAGGTGCTGCAGTGATAATTTTGTGCTTGAGGAAAATTTGCAACAATCGCGACGGGCCATAGTCGTTTCGCCAACAGCAAATGCGAGGAAAACGAGGAGGAGTACATCATATGCGGGCCATGACCAGAACTCAGAGAACGAGTAGGAATTCGTGTGAGAGCAACATTCGTACTTGGTGCATCGTGAGGCGAACGAGAGCCCGTGTGAGAAGGAACGAAATGGTTGGTGATGAAACGACGGTGTGAGAACCGAGGTTCATGGTGATTTCCATAGTTATTTGAGATAGCCGGGAGGGTCCCTCGTGGCCGCCACCTTCATCCTATCATTTCCGTTGAACTTGTTCACTCGTATAACCTTCGACAGGACACTTCACATACTCAATGATGCCAAATCGAATCAGCCGCTCTGGGAATAAGAAAGAGATTGGATTTCACAATAGAAATGGATGAGCAAAGCTAGCGCCAACTGAAGGACACAGAAGACTGTGTTTTAATGAATTGAACAATTATTATCCAAATCAATTAATCGCTATTAGTTAAGGACAACTGTAGTCCATACAAAAAAACCAAAACTCGAGGGTTTCCTGAAAATGTATTGTCGGGCACTTTTTGATCGCGGTTCATATAAAATGCACTCGAGGAATGGCTCGTTATGTCAAAAGGAAATCGAATTACTGAATGCTGTGCAAAATGTTTTGTTTGCTCGATTTGTTCCGTTTAAAGGAATTAAAGGCGGAGATCAATAATTTGGCTTACCCCTTGCGAATGTTGGCACCAAAGAGAGGCCGAGTTGTTGGAATTTGGAGGGGGATCGCCAATTTGTGACCTGGTTATTTTCAATGAGGCCTGCACTTGACGTAATCGCGTGTTTGGGGTGATTTTAAAGGGCTAGTTAGCGCAGAAGTTCCTTTACTCGCATATTTCCTTGGCAAGGCTTCACAAATTCATTCCATTAACAAAAGATCCCTATTTTAATTACACAAAAATCAGTTCATTGCTTTTTTCAATTTATCTATTATTAAAATTTTGCAATAAAAACCGAAAAACAAAAACAACACTTGTATATAGTAGTTGCTCAACATACTGGGAGATGGCAGCAACGACTGGAGGCTTGAAAAGCTTTCGTATTGTCAACTCCATTTCCATGATTTATTCTTGAATTTTCTCCTTCATAAATTAGAATTAATAAATTCAACAGAATTAATGTTTTCAATTAAATACGGAAGACCAAGTCAGAATATTGATTTCTATATCTATAATTTTAAATTCTCGTGAAGATTTATGTAAATTATATATTATTTTCTATCTTTTTTTTTTAATATTAATTTGACATTCAAAATACCTTACCGCATGTATTATGAAAACATTTAAAGCAACTGTGAATTCAATTTTGCATTGCCTCATTGTCATAGGCTCCGGAAATTGAGTCAAGAGTATAACTACCTTTACGAGAACAACGCAATGAAGGACGCTCATCCAATCATGTGAAGCATAGTGGCAATATCTTGTGGGAAGGACATCTTTACCCCTATGCCTACTAAAACCAGTTGCAAAGCTCCCAGATTGGGTGCAATAAATTCTTAATAGTCTCTCGCCTCCTCTACACTTTATAGGACCCATTTGAGATGCTACCTTATCGACTCCTTTGAAATTTCTAGTCCTCCACCATTCACACAAACCCGCAAAATTAAGGACATTCGTTCAAGTGTCCTCAATTTTTAAATTAAGGTGAATTTACTATTTGCTATTCCCTCTTTTTTCATAAAAAAAGAACCTCCATGATTCCCACTGATTGTTAAATTGATGAGTGTGAAAGAAAGAAAATCAAAGTATCTAGGAGCCCATGGTTTAGGTTCAATGCGTGCCAAATTGCGATGAAGCGAATTTCCCAACGGAGTATCGTTCATACGTGAAACAGATAGCAATGTTCAACGGCTCCCCCTAAAACAACAAAAATTCTATACCATTCATAGAAAATGAACCTTATATTTTGCTACCTCCATAAATATTTACTTTTGTTAAGGGGAAGAACCCCTTAATCAATTAATTAATATATTTTTGGAAAAATACGAAATTTCTCTTTGTTTTTCATAATCACTAAAGACTGTACCGTAGTTTTCAATGAGAATTATTCTTTAAAAATTGCATTCCTCTTCTTATTGTCAGCAAACATCATTAGACTGAATAATTGCTTCTATGACGTGAATTTAAATTTGGATGGATATAAGAATATGATCTGATGGCTATTTACTCTAGTATAGTAATCCCGGTAAATGTAAGAGCGTTTAGACTCGAATGCAAAAATATATTATAAAGTGAATATAGTAGATATGAAGGTAAAGAAGATGATGGGGGAAGAAGGAGGCCCAAGGGCCTCAAAGTGGAGGCCTACTTGCGTGGATCCGTTCACCGATCTCTTACCTGCAGCTTCGTTCCACCTCTCTTATAAAATTTTTTCCTTCTTTTTATTTCACGAAGACGTAATGTCTCTTCCTCACTTCTTATTCTCTTTACATTCTTTCGCCCTTTCATGAGGCGTAAATATGACATACGATCAAAATAAATGAGTTTTTTTTTTGGTACAACTTGGACAAGTTTGCCGTCAAAAGGTAATGAAAGTTTAACGATGGTTCCATATCACGAGATTTGTATTGTTCGTTATTTATTACCCTGAGTCAAAAATACCTGCAAGCAAAATTTAAGCAGATCGACATTATTTTTTCTCCTACAATTTTCTTCTTGAATACTATTCAATCACTATTAATTTTTTCTTCAATTCGTTAATTAAACTTTTTCCAATTTAATTCAATTACGCGAACTTTTTAACGACGGAGTTTTATTAAAATGTAATAAGTACGAAGCGTAATATTGGTTCATAAATATTGATGTGCCCAGAGTAAATCGAAAATATTTTTAATCAATTTTAAATATTTCCCTTCAATAACGAATTTAATGCAAAACATTATAATGGTTTTTGCAGAAATGAAAACTGAATCGCAGGTTAAAACAACATTTTTACAATATAAGTGAAAATGTCAATATGAGATTTGATTACAGTTGAAATTATAATTATTGTCTCCAGAAAAATTCATTTTCACCGAAAATATTGTACCATTATCATAACGGTACTTTACGAGTAATTATTTCTTGTCGACCGTTCGCACTCGATCACTGTCTCATTAAAACTGACGATCTGCGCAGGTTGCGAAAAAGTTCATTACCAACTCGCTATTACAAGCGAATATAATCAGGGGAACAGATCTGTACAAAATTAATTAAAAACGAGTATTTGGTCTGGCGCGACAATGCGAAAACATTAACCGTTAAAGTATACGTGGACTCGTTAGCAGTTAGGTCCGTAATATTGTTTCTAGATAGCATTATCAGTTTGTTGGTAATCCCACTGGATTTTATACCTATCTTCCTAATTTTTAAAGCACAAAATTAACTACAAAATTCTCCTTGAAATGAGACGCTTTCTATGTTGAAATTACATCCCATAAAAATTGTATTCAGAATTTCTCTATTTTTTGTGGAACGCTTTTGCGAAATATATTCATTTCGAGTTTATAATAAATAAGGCTAGAAAATGAAAAAAGATTTATGACCGTTGTAATTCCCGAATGGCTAGCAGTTCGACAATTTTTATGATGTTTCAGAGCGATGACGTTTTCGAGCTTCCGATACCACCCAGAAGATGCTCTTGTGATGAAACCAATTTTAGCCAGGCCCTATATAAATCAGGTCTTGTTACAAGCACGCTCTGACAGAGAAGACTCGCGAGGCACTCGCTACCTTCTATCCAAATGGGCTTTTAAACAGAGTTAAAAAGGGGATCAATATTTATTAGACGGTTTTCTAATGAAACATTTTAAATGCATGGAATTCGTAGCTGTCCCTACACCATAGTACTTCGCCGATATTCTCCCTTCGAAACTCTGGTACCCTCTCTTGTCTGTCTCTCTTCTACCTTTCCAGTCTACTCTTTTTTCTCTCCGTCACGTACGTTTAGAAAGAAATGAATCGCAGCCACTTGTCTCGCCCTCCACTCAGAAAGTAAATCCCTCTAGAAAAAATTACCAGCCTCTGACTTTGCCTCAAAAATTTCGATACATTACACTAAACAGATTATTTTATAGTTTAAATATTCTTGACTTCCGGGAGTCTGATAGTCACTGAACTTTTGTAAATTTAGTGTACCCAGTAGAATTCGTTTTTCAAACTCTATAAATTCGGTAATCGTGAATCGGAACGAGAAAGATTTCAGAATGAAGGAAGGAGCTGGAATCGAAATAGAATCCTAAGGTGTCTTCTTGGTTTTCCGGAGTTCCGCTCAAGATGGTATACTTACTGGATACCCCAGTAAGTAAGTAAGGAAGTAACTAACCAATCACGAACCGCCGACCTCCGCAAGCCCCTCGTCCCAAGGTACAGTTCCTTGATCTTCCTTTGCTAAAGACCTACATCTATATGTATGGACTACGATTCCACAGTCCGATTAATCTCAGCTAATACCCACTCGGTACCTCGACACCCCTTACCCCCACGTCTACTGATCACCCTCCTGCCCGTTGATACTGCTTCTCCTATACCCAATGTAATTTAACCTCGCTGCTATGCCTCTTCTTTACCGATCTAGTGGTTACTAATACCCAGCTGCTGGCACGACGATGGGTAATCACTTTCACAGGTTCATCTAGCCTGGAAGAGTGAACTTCGAGGAAATAAATTCGATTAGGACACGTCTTCAATTTCAGGGAGAATAAATTTTTTCTATTTCTTTGCAAAAATTGCACAATTAATACGAAGTTCCAATCAGTAATGGAAATTGCAATTTCAAATTAATTGAGATGTTAAATGAATGACTTGCAACTTATTGAAATATATGCAATGCGTTTATTGGTCCTCTGCACAAAAAGTAAATAAAAGTGACATTGTCCCAAGTTTTTATGACCTCAAGGGCGGATGAAATTAGCAGGAATTTAATCTTAATATGAATCTACAGGCATGCTGAGAATCGTCCTACAATTATGAAACAACGGTCGCCATTAATGACTGTCGTCCACACTGGTGTAGGTTCGCACAGTTTGAAATTAGCGCCCTTCATTCCCACGAAGATATTTTTTTGTGTCCGTTTTGCTATCGATCGAGTCTTCAACCTAGCTAAAAAGTTAGGTCGATGTTTGCTGAAATAATAACGAACAGACGCGTACGTTCGAAAATTTGATAACTCTTTTAAAAGGACCGGGGTGACAATGACTGTCTATCCTTTCGATCGCACGGCATGTCCTTCACGATTCACGATAGCACATAGTTATCTAGTTAGTGGATTATAAAAAATGTAAAAGGACAACAGAAATAGCCCTGCTATCATTGTATATACCTCGTAAGAATGTTAGAGCAATCGCGCTAATGCATGTGCCTCTGCATTATACATTAACCGAAGGGACGCTCCCTTGTTTTTTCTCTTACGGAAAAGAGGAAATGAAAAAAGGCGTCTACTACTACTTTCAACCTCAGAATAAATCAAAAATCAATCCAACTCGAATGATATTCGAAGGCAATTTCTCGTTCTAATGTCACTTGTCTTGGACATCAAACAGAAGAAGAAATGGCTCATGTCAACCAATGGGCCATGACAGCAGATTTCTTAAGGTATTTCCACAATACGACAGTGAAATTGACATTGACACTAACATGACATTAACAACCAACTCTCCTATACTTTTCGTGTAGTTTATATTCCATTGTTCCGATGGTTTTGTATATTATATAAAGGAGGAATTAGAGGAAAGACTGTAAAGCCAACCAATATATGTGGGCCTTTTGGCGATTAAGAAAGGACGTGTCATCAGTTATATAACCGAATAAAAAGATATAACATGTGTCACACATTAACAGATTGTCTCATTAAATGATTTTGAACCTCCGAACGTCACCTTATCAACAGATTTGAATAAATTTGAAAAATAAACGAAGCCGGTTATAATTGAGAGCCTGTCAGCGCAGTGATAACATCCCGCATATCGACAAGTGTGAATCTTCAACTCCTGCATATGCGATTCACGTCGCATAAACTCGAAAATCTCCAATAAACGAGGATAGAAAGTTCGAAATAATTCGATGATGACTCCTTTTTCACCTTTAATTATAATCATTTCTACATCGGGAATTTAAATGTCCAATAAATATCCAATATTTTAATATTAAGCTAAACTTTATTATCGATTTCTGATGCAGCTTTAGAGTCAATATAGTCGAGTCGGTGTATAAGAGTCGATGCAGTGCCAACGGCTATCTGAAGATATCTTCAGGCTCGAGTACCAAAACGTGTTCCTTGCCGAATAAAGGCCAAGGAAGAAAAGATATGATAAAAATAACGAATGTTATTGCTAACTGTGATCAACTCAAAGTACTGAGCGTGGGTATCATACTCGATAAAGCGAGTCCTGAATTTCTGCTTTTTCAAGTATCCCATCACCCCTCCCCCTCCATTATCGTAAATTTCCACCGGTGACATTACTTCCCAATTAATATTTCCCGCGCTTGGACCACGTATCACGAGAACGAAACGAGTTTCCCGTGAACATAAATTTTTTCGATAGAATGGACCGATCGATCGGCTCTGAAGATCTACAACTATACGAATTCGCGATTCGCAAGAGTGCACATATTTATCTTAAGCTTGAAATTCCCAAAGAGAATTTTTTAATCAGTTTCTCTTCCTTCTTTTTTCTTCTCTTGTCGTTTCTTCTTTATATATTCGATGCGATCCATTATAGGGTGCTCTCGAAGTCTTTTTTCAAATAGTACATTAGAAGAATTATCCAAAAAATATTCTCTAATTTCTCAGTTCAGCTAAATGTGTTCAAGCTTGAGAAAGCTGCATTTATTCTGGGTCTATTTGAATTAGATGCACTCGAGTAGGTCACACAGGTGTTTCATCTACATCACAATGTAGATTTAGGAAATAATAACAGGCTAGGTCGCGGGTTTACCACTGGCGAATGAACACATATCGCTACGCGCGTGCCTGTATTAATATACACGCAATTTTACGCACACACAAAGCAGTTTATGTTTGCCTGGCAGCTCTCTAATATAACATAGAAGTCCATGCAGTACTGATACGATGCTCATGGTTAGGGGTGTATACACACCAAAGCAGCCATTCTCCGTGACTCTGTCGTCCTTTACAAACTATAGAGCTGTGTACACACTGCTGGTGAGTGTTAATTGGTACATATACACATGCAAACCTTCTTGCTCTAATATTATTCCATCCATAACTACGCTAAAAATACAATCCTTTTTTATAATGATCCTCGTTTAGGTTTATTAACAGCACATTACGCTTGTTTGCTCGGACAGATAAAACGAGAGGTAAAGCTACTAAGTGGATGAGTTAATTGGATGCGAATTAGGGAGTTGATAATAGAGTTAGCTCCATCAAAAAAATCCATTCCAATTAATTCCTGAGCTTTGCATGATTCCTACTTCTGATCCAAGATATTATAAAAATGCAGAAGAGTCTATTTATTTCATTTCTGATTATAAAAATGTAAGGAGATAAGGATATTCTGTTTTCGAAATGTCTGAGTGCATCGGAGTAAATCCGGATAAAAAACAAAAGAACGTGACAAGCGACTTGAGTCGGGGCTTTTAGTTGCTTGAAATGTCAATTTCACCGATAAGAAGGAAAGTACATAGCAACTCTCGGACATCAGGCAGTCTCACCAAGCCAAATGTCGTCGAGTAAATAATTAAGTAACCATCCGATCGATCGTGGGGGTCGTCGAGGCGGAAAGACACGGGCGAAAGAGGAAATGTCTAGATGAACGTGAAGATGGCGGCGGGAGGTCGAGGGGTTGAAAAGCTAGTCTGAAATTCACTAGCTGACAACTCAGTCAGTGACAGGCTGGCGCAGGTATTAATAATAAATGCAAACGCCTGACATCAATTTCGACCTTCTTGCCTGCCATTCCACTTACCCTTCCAAACTTCTCTACCCCTTTACTTAGCCGGCAGAGCCCGCTTGTTTGCTGGCTTGCTTACTCATCGTCGATCCAATCGTGATCGTCCAAGGATGTTGTCCTAATCGAAAGTGACAACAGGTACATTCTACAGCGAATACCTGTAATGTTTTCCTAATTGCCATTCTAATTAATTTCATTCAAGACTAATTTCAACAAAAAGCTTTTTTCTGAAGAAGAAGATTTTTGCTGGAGTCTCTTAATTTATCCTGAAAGGATTTCTTTCAGGACTATCGAGATTAAATGTCACCTGTTTTCAGAAATAAGACATGTGATGAGAAACTGGTTTCTTATCTCTGCAATAGAGGAAAATCAACCTGAGAGGATTGAAAACTTCATGAAACGTCCTTCTTTTTATTCTGCTTATCTTTTTAACCATCTGATCTGCTACTCGAAAGCTTGAATCAAAATCTAAACCATAAGGCTGTATATATATATTTAGGTTATATCTTCAGGATATTCTTGTCAACTTGGTACAGACTCTAGGGAGAGAAAGATAATTCTGAATCTTGAAACGTATTCCGGTTCTAAAATACTTATTTCAGAGATGCACAATTCAAATTGAAAAAAGTTATTTCTTCTCATTTCGCGAACCATCAAACTTGCTTATCCAGTGTATGGAAGATTGATATGAAAGTTGGGCAGACTTAAGGCAACCAGAAAACTGACATTTGCAGAAGAACGATGTTTCGAAATGTCGCACCTCGGAGTACAAGTTCAGCGAACCATCGAGAACTCTAAACGTGATGAGCTGAAAATGTGCAATATTTACTCGATGTCAGTGAACGACGATCGAATTGCATCGATAAAGTCAATTGGGAAATACTATTCAAGAGACGCAACGATATTGAGACGCATATATGCAAAGCAGAGGCACTTGCTCTTTGGTAACGAGGCACGACAAGCCAGTAAGGTAAGAAAGCGAAAGGTTTGTATGTACTCGCGCATGTTAATTACAGACAATTACAGAGTCAATAAATAGACTATTTATTACTCTCCACCTACCATTTACACCGCGCGACGACACACTCTCTGCTCTTCTATCTATAAATGCATGATGTTAAATATCCTCATCTCATAACGGTGTATTTGAAAATACTGGCAAACGTTATTTAAATTAAGTATTATATATATGATATCCACAATGGCCTTGTTATTTTAAATTTATTCTAAAGTTTGATATTTTACATCAAGAAGAAAATGTACTATTTATCTAAAATTTCTGACAGAGTATGAGAAATAGGAAACTTTATGTGTTATTCAAATAAGACTCCTTTTATGACATTTCTGCACGTTTGCCTCTTATATGTCAACGAAACAGAAAATCTGGATTTGACAGTTTCATTCTACGCCTTACGCAGAAGTTATTTGAAATATAGTTTATACTCTAGATGAGTATCCCAACACGAATTAACGACTTCAGCGAGTCGTTAAGCGTAGCCTCGTAAAAGTCGATATTACCTGAAAACCAAATCACGTAACTTAGACTTCCCGGTCTATAAATATTCAATACGCACTGTAGCTGTCTTCTTGAACTGAACAACACTTCTAGTGCTACCTTTTTGAATAAAGGCATTAAAGAATCTAAAAAGTATCCATTTCGTTAACAATAAGTATAAGGATTTATGTTAATGAAATTTCTCAAGTGAAGAAATCAAGAAATAAATACATATATTTGGTATTGTTCAGCTAAACTGCAAAAGGCTCTCCTAAGTCTGCATTTTTGAGGCGATTGTCTTTTTCTTCTATCCTGTGCCAATCACGATACAAATAATCCGTATCCGAGTGGATAAATTGCATTCGACGTGAATTCAGCCCGAGGCCTGGGATCTCCTTACACCTCGTTAGATGCCTTGTTTCGCATTGCGAACAACGCTCATGCGGCACCATGTAATATTCGGAATTGCAACATCTAAGCTCTTTGGGTCTATAATACATTTTAATGGACCATTATCCGTAAAGGATTCGATTTTCACCCATTTTAAAACTTACGGACAATGAATTCTCAAATCGGACACCGATTTCCAACCCTTATCAAAGACTCTTCAAATGGACTTATTTAACTCGATTTTTCGATGAATCTTTTTCTTTCCAATTTTCAGAAACTCGATTTCAGACGAGATCATTCGGCCAAGCGATTTAAAATTGGATGAGTCACGCACACGTTCATAAATACGCACGAATAAACTCATAAGGGTCCGATGCTATACTCAGGTAAACCAGTAGTGGCGCACGAAAGTTAGCATAATAGGCTCTGACGTCTGCAACGATTCACAAGCCGTGTGGCGATACATCATGACGTCCCACGCCGTTAGCGAGTCAACTTTAAGGACCAATGCACGACACATTCTCCATGCATGCTCCTTTCAAACAAACAGTGCTCAACATTCATCGATTACTTTCATGTGTTAAATTTCCTGTTTATCACCTGGTTAATACAGACTGAGAACCCTTTCCAAGTTTTGACAGCGTATTCCGCAAACCGAAATCTTAATCCTTTGCTTGCCAACTTTCGGTCAAAATAAAAAACAATTTTATACGACAATGAGTAATGTCTTTGTGAAAAAGCGAACGCAAAATCGATGTTATTCTCTATTATATGTAGAATATCTTATCATGTTCTATTTTTTTTTTTGTCCAGGAATAAGTAGTTTAAATATTATAAATTAAAAATAATATATGAGAATGAAGTGGAGAAAAACAATTTGGAAACATGGAACTCTAAAGCGTGAAACTTGGAATATTAAAAATAAATATATAATATAAAAAGAAGTAGTAGTTTAACGAGTGAACGTGAGGGGAATGAAGAAGGGACAAAATATTCCCGGCAAAGTGAGTTAGTAAGCTTGTCGTGTGGAGGCAGCACTTCCTTGAGTCTCTACCTTTCAAAATATTGTTCAAAGGTAGTAGAGAAGGGGCAGTCATGGTTCGGCGCAGAATCACCTAACGCATATCTACAGATGCACTGCACCGAGTAGGGTTTACCTTCTCCAAGAGCAGACTGCATTTAAACTGCGTACAGCGAACTGTCAACACCGTCTCTGCTGAGATTGAGAGACTATTTTGTTATACACTTTTAAAGTACCTTTAAACGCAAAATATTTGACGCTTTTTAATTTATTTTTCAAAAACAGTTTGTTTGTTGTGTTAAAATAAATATTATCTCAAGGTATTGAACTTTTATACGCTTGCTGACACTTCAGTTTTCTTCTGCTAATACCAACACGAATGATTAGTAATTAGAAATTGCACGAAAGCATGGAAGGTTGGGAATACAATTTTACAAGTAGAGATAGTGCAAATGTGAAAATAAATTGTGTAATGATAAAGTATGGAAACATGTGTAAACTTAGTTTTGAATATTTTAATATTGTTCTTGACCAAACGAGTTTATTATTTATTTATAATACTTGAAGAATAATTCGTCTGACCAAGAACTTCTTTTACTACTAGATATTTTAAATCGCTGCTTGTAAGATATTTATAACGGTAATTGTTGTAATTAGAAACGGTTTCGAAAAGATTGTAATTTTATTCAATATTTGTATTTTAAATTTGATCTAAACAAGATTACCTTCTGTTCTAAGCTTTGTTACATTTAAAAGCAGTTTTTATTGTTAGTAATGTAAGATCTTGCCGCTTAACGATACCAGCATTATCGTGCAACTTCCATTACCACGAGAATCATGGAAATAGGACCTTAACTGCCTCTACGTGCTTATTTCCCGGTTAACTCTCAGAATTCCATTCAAGGATAGATAACCTTCATTAAGAAAAAGAGGTTTAGCCATTTAGAACTGATTAACTACAAACGGTGATGGTATTTTCCTTT
Source organism: Synergus umbraculus (assembly GCA_900474325.1). Lineage (NCBI taxonomy): Eukaryota > Metazoa > Arthropoda > Insecta > Hymenoptera > Cynipidae > Synergus > Synergus umbraculus. Next base: position 45,503 of record UCOK01011322.1, read on the forward strand.
GTTAGTAGAAATCACGTTCATTATGCATAGCTTTTTTTCTAATCAGAGATTCTATTGCAGCAGAAGCACCACTTGGACTCTGATAGAAAATTCAAAGATGATACAAGCTTTGGAGTCTATCAACGTTTATTATAAAGAAGATAATACGTTAACATCTATAAAACCTTCTCAAGAGAGGAGAATTTTCAAACGGAAACCAGGAGAGTCTACCAAAATGGTGAGAATAATTATAATTACATTTGCAACAGCTATCTATAACTTCTCTCTTGTTACTGCATATATATTACGCTTTATAATATTCAGCGGCGCAAACATGCATCTCTGCTGCTGAACCATCTATATCAACCCATTCTCGAATTCGATTCCTGATATTCTTAATGGAAGCTTCGATAATGATCTTCTCACATTTCACTTCCATGTTGGAACTACAGAGAATAAGGGCAGAGGGAGGGGGGGCGGTGTTACATTCCATAATGGTAGAGAAATAATAACTATAAATAAAATATTAAATTAAATACCATTGTCAATAGTAAAACGATTTTTAATCTGTCTATGTTCCTCTCTAATCACGGAATTCTTTTTCAGTGGAAATTATTAGGAATCGCAAAGCTTCTTACACCGACTGCAGAAATCAGGACAGTGTGTCATAAGGGTGCGAATAATTCGAGCTTGATTTTATAACCGGCTCTTAAGGAAAGGCCACGATATCCATCGACTTCCGGAAACGGACAATTCCACGTCGGCAGGGCAGAAGCCATTCTCAGTTGTGGAATTAATTCAACCGGCGATTAGCTTTTGCGTTGAGGTGAGTTTCTCTTGAGCGATAAGTGTGCGTGCGAATGAGTAGGAGCGTTTTCGTGTGTGCATGGTGAGCTTAGTACAAGTGGGCTGAAAGCATGCAAACAACCGGAAGCCGCGCGAATTTGCGCACGGGCACGCGAGCCTTCCTTCCAGCCTATTTCACCTTTCTTTGCTTCTCCTTCTCACCCCCAGACTTTTATAACCCCCTGTCTCTTTCTATCTATCTCTCTCTCTCTCTCTCTGTCTCTCTCTCAATTTTGGGCTCGCCCTATCGTTTCTTCGTTTCGTTCCACATCTCAGTTATCTGAGTAATGCTTCTCCCGCTGCTTCGCTTAACCCTCCGGTAATGGTGCACTGTATTTTTCTTCCGAGCTCGTAATTACGTTCGACTTGCGAGCATATTTTATTTCGCTCCAGATCGATCGCCACCGACGTTCGTATCTGTCATTGCCCTACCCACCCTACACTCGCAGGGCCAGCTTCGGCCATTATTCTCTCTTTCGATAAATTGGACCGGCAAGGAAAAGAGGTGTCACCTTCGCGAACTCATTCCAAAGCTGCTGGACAGCGCTTACTATCGCCAAACCAATGTCCGACTCATTTCTCATTCGCGATACCAACCAGATTCAACCTCTTGAATCACGCTGGGATAATAACGGATTTGTAAATTATAATTCCATGTTTTTACGATCGACTTACCCAGTGGGCAAAAAATTGAAAGAAGTTTTTAAAACGTCTTAAAAACGTCCTATGTCAGGCCAAAAAAAGTCCAATGTTTCAAAGACGTTTTTAGGACGTTCTAAAAACTTCTTTCAATTTTTGCTCACTGGGTTATATTAACCTAATCAAAAAAAGACCACATCCAAAAATATTTTACAATATGTGCACTCTCACATATTAGATTGTAGAACCAAGTGTCAACGCCCTTCTAAAGCCCTACAAAGTCTTCAAGATTTACATCGACAATGCAACAGTAGTACATTAGTTCCCCGCATAAGATTACATTTGAATATTTTCTGCTAACCAATGATTGTTACACTTTAAACTAAAATCCTTGAGAATTATCATCGAAGAAAGATTTCGACAGTTTGTACAAATTGTAAAGAAAGTAGCAATAGTATAGTGTTAAAATGTTCTGCGAGAGTCTATCAGTGGTAGATCGAGGTACTTGGGTCGAGACATTGTTCGGTAGTCCCAAGAAAGAAATTGTGGTACAGGAAGCCAAATAGGTTTGAATTGAATTAGGCTGACTGCCTTGAACTTTATTTCCTTTAGGTACACTGGTACATGTTCCCTAGTGGAAAGAAACTAAACGGATTTAAAGTCTACGTACCTCAAGAAGATTCGACTTGCGATTGACGTTTAATCAATTTCAATCTCAATCCTTTACTTAACTCAATAATCGGTGACACTGAATTGCACCTTTGAGAAGATGGCAAAACAAGAAATAAAGAGAAAACAGTTTCTGTGTCAAGGAAATGCACTATCAATATAAATGTTAAATCCACAGGATTTCTGTGATAGACACGAGTTGAAGAATTGCAATGTCAAAATCATGCAAGAGAGGGTGGAATAATAAGAAGCAGAGACTCTTGAGTCTCTTACTGTCAATGGCAGAGCAAACTTCTTTCTTTAAAGGAAGTTCCCGACATGCTTAATGGCATCAATTTGTAACGTTTTTCGTCAGCAGAACACATTAGAGGCAAGACGGATCAGCATTAGAGGAAGCTCTGGAACCTACATATTTCAAAGGGGCATTTGTCTCAGTGCGAAATGGACCGCGGTTCCCTATTTCGATTTGCTCGTATCTCTCCTTTCTCTTTCTATCTTCCCTACTTTCTCACTCTCACATCCTGACCGTTTCTCACCCTATCTCTCTCCATCACTCTTTCTCTGTCCCGCTCACCAGAAGCGATATACGCATCGAGAGTCGAATAATTCATGGCGGGCGGTTCTCCGTTAATTAATTACGTTTGCTAATGAAGGCAGGGTAGTTTAAAACTTCTCTCGTATTTTAGTCCGTTAATCGGTTATCGCAATCGTTATCGCGGTTAAAATACAAATCTTTAAAGGATGCGAAGTTTCGTGAGATGCCCAGCAACGAGATTGGCCAATTCCTTGAAATTCGCTTCCTTCGTTAAAACTCTTTGCAACCGTATACTTTTTCGCCTAATATTTAATTCGAATCAGAAATCATTGATTTGAATGAATCAGGTTGAAAATGAGCTAACGGTAATTTTAATTAATATTCATTTGCGAAATTGACTATATTATCGTTTCAGGAGCATATATGTGGGAAGTAATTACCTCTTAAACGTCAAAGTTGAAAATTAATGGAAATTGATTAAACTGTGTAATTTAATTATCAATATGAATTGTGAAGATTGTGTATAACTGGCATGTTTGTTCAGGGGCGAGAATTTATTTGGTATACAAATTTAATTAATAAATTATTTAAATAATGTCATAGCGGTTTTTAATTATTTCGTATGTAAACACTTGGATTTTGGAGGTTTGGAATTTCATCTCAGTTTTTTTGTTCCAAGAAGATGAGATTAAGTCTTTCAAATCTCCAAGGAAATTAGTTTTCCCTAGTCGCTTTTAGTGCAAATTATTATGCAAAGAGAAAGGGGGGAGATCATGATTAATTCCGAGTTCTCAACGCTGATATTAGTTTTTAATGTATGATCATTGTTATGGGAATTGTAATAATTAGCTTCGAGCCCTGTGGCACTACATATCTACAACAGGTACCAGCTTCTGACCTCCATTCCGAGCACTGTGTCATCGCCCATCGTAAAGTCTGCCCACGCGCATCTCGACTTCTACACAGTGCTGGTCGGTTACTTTACATTAATTAATTTAATTGCTCTAAAATAACTTTTCTCAAGAAATTACTTTTCTGAACTAAATTCTTAAATTCTGTTGACTTTATTTTTCTTCTTTATAATTTCACGAGAGACACTGAATCCGAACCCGGGAATCTCTAACAATATTCTATTGAAATATTTTAATGAAAAAGATTTCAATACATTTCGAATATTGCGAGAATCTATCTAAGATCAAGTATTTTTATTCAATCAATAGTCTTCTTTTATAGCAAAGTATCTCGAATTCTAGAATTCATATTTCAACACAAATAGCAGAATTGGAGTTGAAAACGTAAAGCTCTATTTGTAGGTGGCAAGAGGCCACGTGTGCACTCTGCTGGAAGTGCAAGCCAACTGGAAACTCGGCACAAGTGACTTCGAGACCTATTCACTGCCCTATCAAACTAAACGAGATAGTCGTATGACTTTGCAATGCCCTGATAATAATGTTCCATTATTATATGTATTCAAACTTCTTGATAATATACCTATCTCTCGGCCAACACAACTTCGCAGTGCCAAGTTGAAGGATCGATCGTCGTCAAGAAACTTTCCCGATCTCTCTCAAAGAATCTTGAGCAACATAAAAGTTCCTCATTCCTCTCTTTGAAGATGGATGATTTGTTTCTCGGTAACATTTCTTCGGTCTAAATAAAATCTTAGCAGTAAAAGTAGAATAAAAAGGAGTATTATCTTCCTTCACCTAATGTAATTCTATTTTTTAAGAAGGATGAAAACTGAATCACCAGAAGAAGTTCAAACTTAATTGAATTTCGCATAATCATTTACAATAAGAAGAAATCCGGCGCAAATCATGCCCTTCTTTTAAGTCTGGATGTATATATGAGATCTTTCATCTTTGAACTTTACCGATCGTTCAATAGTCGTCATTGAAAGCAAATTCCTCAACGTCGCTATATTAATATTAAAAGTCTTTACTCACGAGCATGCGACCTTTAACCGAGGTATGTTGAATGCACTTACCTGAAACAAAAAAAGAAAAAAAGAATGAGTATTACAAAGGCTTCTTTATACTGAATGAAATAGGTGAGTCATAGTCAAGTTCACTAAACTCTCATTTTTTCTAGTCTTTAATGATTGACTGTAATTATAAGCCAGAGGTAAACTTTATGTTAAAAGAAATTTGTTTCAGAACCCGCCTTACATACAAGGATTTGGAATAAATTATTCCTACTCAAACAGAAACTTTGGAGGAAAAGTAAGGAGTTCATGAACCCGGATGTGATATTGATTTTCATTAAAATTGCATGTAATAATTAAAGAGAAAGGGGAGTGTAAACTTGGTATATACTGGTTATTGTTTTCTAGTGGAGAAACGAGGAGGAAGAGAAGGAAGGGAAGGTTCCCTCTTGCTTCGGTCAGCTGTAGGATTCCCACATAGATTATCCTTGATAGTTTCTGTTCCTTGGCGTCTTCAAGCAGACTCTGCAAGCTGCCAGGAAGTTGCTGCAAGCTGATAGCAAATTGTCGAGCTACTGGGTCTTATCTGGACTAAGTCGTCTATGTCTATCGGGAACTCGCAAATCACAGAGTCGGGGCCAAATTATCCGGCAAATTCCGGGCGCGTGGGCGTATCTCAATCGCTCACTGTGATTCTCCGATTCGCCACAATCGACAAACCCTGAGATAATCCCACTGAGATGTAGGCAAATCAGAGAAATATAAACCTTTCACTCGAAATCAGAGTCTTTTAAATCACAATTTAAAGTCATTCAAGATTTGTCACGATTTTAATTTGAAATTGATCTTTGCATTATTCGGTCTTCTAAAAAATTATTTGAATTTCAAAAAACAAATCTTACGATTCACCAAATATAAGGAGAATTTAATGATGGATAAATATGTTTATTATCCTAATCCTTTACAAAGGAAGAAAGGGAGAATTAAGGTCAAGTATCTTTAGATGTAAATGAAATGAGAATATTTAGGCTAAATGCTGAATAAGCTAGTCTCTTTTACTTTTTTTCGTTTCTGGCTTTCTTAATCGCTCGGTCGATGAAGAGAGTTGAGAACTGTGGAGAGGGAAGGATGTTATTTAAGAGAGTATTCCCAACCTCACTCTCTCGCTGTTACAAATTGGACTACCTACACTTAAAACCTCCCGATTAAGGATCTTCGCCCGTGCGTCTCGCTTCTCAACCTTTTCTACTTCCCTCTCTGCTTTAAAAACAACCTTTCTTTTTCTCACCTCGAATCTCGGCAATCTAGTGTCTAATCTCATCCACAGAGACTTCCGAGGCTGGCTTTCGTTAAGTTATATTTTTATTTTTTAAGTAAATCCCTAACTAATCTTGTTATAAATTCATCGGCAAACTGGAACATTTTACTATAATAATAATAAGTACTGTCACTTCCTCTAACACGGTGGAAAATCCTATCATAAAAATGAGGTTGCGATTATATTGAAAATAGATTCTTGCAATTTGAAGTCTGAAGCCACATTCTTTCTTCCTCTATTGATTGGATTTTAAGGAATTTAAAGGGATTTCAAGAGGTTTCACAAAATTTCAACAATCATGCCAGACATCTTAAAGGGTTTCAAGAAATTTTAATCCTGTGATAGATAGATGTTTCAAAATCTTTTGAAAGTTCTTTGAATCACTTTAAAACTCTCTAAATCTTTTAAAACATCGATCTTGCATTCTCTAAAGTTTTTCAATATCTTGGAATCTTTTAACCTTTATAAAAATCTTTTTGAATTCATTTTATATCCTGAAAATTATACATTTCACTGCAAGAAGGTAGAATGAATTTTTAACGAGTAAAGATCATTAATTTTTTGTGGATGTAAATTACCTAATGGAGGATAGCTAGAGAAGGTATCGAAAGGAAGAGGATCAATTCGCAAAGATAACAGTTTCACTTGCGGGAGATAAGATGTGAAAGGAACATACAACGAAAGACGTCAGCGATGGGGTTTGGTTAACCCCACCAAATGGCAGAGGAAGTAAGCCTGGTTTTCGAACAGGCGAGAAAGAGAATGACAAGACGAGTGCTGTGGAAGGGGAGCAAAAACGAGGTTCGCGAGACTGGATACGGGGGATGAACCGACATGGGAAGAAGGATACCGGATTGGATCAGATCGCATAGGATCAGATCGGATCAGATCGGTCCTGGCGGCTGATGGTGGTAAACGGGTGGCTGTGGTTAAGCGCAGAACCATGTCGTGGATAAAGTGGTACCCGTCACTGTCTGTCACCAACCCTTGTCGCCGCATCGTTTCTCTCTTCTTCACTCGCACACTCCCTTCCACCTTTACCCATTTTATCCTCCTGCATACGTCTCTCCTTTCCATCCTTCACTCATACCACCCACACCCTCTTCTCTCTGACAGACGACTCGCATAATTCACGAATATACCCGGTCGCATGTGTGTAGAACAAGAGCACATCCATATATAAGTGTGTGGTTAGACACATCGCTAATAGTCGCTCCAGGTGTCAATAAATCAATCAACCCTGAATTATTTTCAGTAGAGGACATCGCAAACTTTTATGTCAGATCAGAATTCCTTCAAAATGAAAATTATTGATACAGCTTATACTGAACATAGTTGCTGAAATATTGAGAGTACTTTAAGAAAGATTGGTGTCAAGTTTGTGGTACAACATTGATCAAATTCGGAGGAAGACGAGATTTATTCGTTTTGCCTTTTGAGGTTTCGTTTCCGGGCTCATTTGCATTAGAGAGGTACAATTTTCAGTCGTCTTAATAAAATTAAACTACGAGTTGACAGTATATGATCAAACGACTGCTGATTAGGTAAACGACTGCAAGAACGGTTCCCAGTCGCAAAGACTGAACAAGTCGCAAATGCAGAGCACGTATGAGCACACTTGAACGTTGAGTGTTGGATGGGCGCACACCATCGAAAGATAGCTGAGGAAGCCCTGAGGGTCTGTCGGAGTTGAGAACAGTACATTACCCCTCAGCATATCCTTCACTTTCTCTCTCTCTTCATCTTCTTCAATCTCGTCTCTTCCATCTCGCCTTTCCTCATGTCTCTCTTCCCTCTTCATCCATTCAGAATCCTTTCTTCCTCACCCACCTACTCTCTCATTATATTCACGCATAGCAAGTGTACGATTTTTAAGCGTATGCGAGATATTACGTGCAGGTGAATATGTAGTAACTTCCCAGATAGAAAATCACATTCTTAAAGTCTATATGTGTGAGCAAATGCATTTTTGTCTGAAAATACTGGCATATAGTGTAACATACATTATATAGCATACTACTAACATAATATATAGTTTCGTATTTTCCACCCTTCCCTATCATGCTCACTAACTTCCCACTTAAATTAACCTTTTCTACATAAATTTTCTACCTTCCATATCCTTACCACATTTTACTTAGTTTAAGTCTTGATGGGAATATATTCCACTCATTTCTATTCGCTGTTACGCTACAAAAATAAATTGTCGGCTGTCCAGGGGTCAGAGTACAGACTCTCTTCTTTTCCTCGGTTTCCTTGGCACCCACAGCTCGGTTAAATAGAGTAAATTTTGATAGATTGAGCCACGAGTAAAATCTATAGAAAATTTTGCTAGTTGATGTGGTGTTAATTTATTTCCATTGATCGAAACAAGCTATAGGCACGATAAGGGGATTCTATCAAAGTTTCTACCAGCAGGGTAGTAACGATCGTGGTATACACGCAATTCTCGAGTTTAGCTGTAACATATAGTTGATGGTAGTGACTCTTATATGTATTTTCTATTAGGTACACATTACTGTAGGTATTAAGGGGCGTATCAATGAAAGTAGGAGAGTACTCTTAGGGCACGTACGTGGCAGAATTTTTGCGTACATAATACGTTGTAGTGCTAGCCTGCCAAGCTGTTGAGTGGCAGTCGAGCTAATGGACCGTCCCTCTTGTCCTCTTCTCTCTCCTATCTGACGGCCGCGCTGGATGCTATTGTTGTCTTCGAATCATCCTCCTGTCGGTTTCACCAGTATACCAACAATTTTACCCCTGAGTTTTCCCAGTAAACCACTCGCTCTGCCTTTAGCTCAAAATTCGTTTTATTAACGCAGCGCCAGCTATTGAAACTCGAGCTCTGCACCGGGTAGAAAATTCATCGTCCCGAGAAGACAAGGAAAAGAATGTCGCCCACGGATAAGACTTCCGACTCGACGCTCATAAATAACCCGGCACTAAGTAACTACACTGGAATACACAGCAGGCTACCGGCTGGTCTAGTTTTACTGAGGGAATTCAATTTCCTGTGATGGAAGCGCTTAACTATTTTTTCATCTTTAATATTCTTGTTTAGGAATCATAAACTATACCGAGGAAATTTTTTATCAAAATAGGATCATTTGCACTGTATTCCTTGAGTAAAAAACTTTCATTCTGGAAAGACAATTTATGAAAATTTGGCACAACGAGATAATTCCCTTGGCAATTCTCATAAAAGCGAAGTGCTGACTGAAGATCGAATTTGTACTCTTGTACAAAGTCTGCCCTGAATTACGGTCTCGTGCCCAGGATCGGCGCTCGACTGCTTTCGGGCAAACAATATTCCGTCCGTGTAAACAGTGTGATAACGAAACGAGTCGAAGGAAGGTGAAAGAAAGGCTGAAAGCACCCGGCCAATTTAGCTGTTTCTGTATTTTTTCGCGGTAACCTGATCGTCGGAAATTCGATAAAAAAAACGTGCGACAGACATTTATTTAAAAACATCGGTTATGTAAAGCGATGCAAATGCCATGTTACTGTATTTGGAGAGTAAACAGGCGAGGCATCTCCGGCCGAGCTAATGACGCTCACCTCTTTCCATTTGCCCGATACATTCGTGGACGCCGCTAACTGCATTTTGCCATTAGAAGGTTCCACCTGGGTGAGGTTGCCTCCTTGCTTACTTTCAGCTCGAATTTCTCCTATACTTTGACTCTGACCTGACAACATTTACCTTGACTGTATCACGTGTGATTTAATTATCTCTACACGAGAAAATATTTACTTCACATGAAGAAAAAAAGGGACATGATTAACATTTTAAAGTAAAGACACCAAAGAAAATTTCTTAATTTAAGCAACCATTAAAAACTGAATTAATAATCAGGTTTGGAAGCAAGCAATCTTCATTTAAATCACTTAAAGTTGACTGTTTCAAAACTACTTCAATTTTTTTTAACTGCGTGCTAGACGTGATTGGGATTTCCCTTCGCACTACGTGTTGGCTGATTCACTACCGTGAATCTTCATTTTGAAAGCGGGTGAGCAATCGAATGAAAACGGGGGAAATAATGCGAAAACAAATGGTACCCGATCAGAGGTAGATTACATCGAGAAACGTAGAAAATCCCACAGAGGTGAAGTTGGGGAGGGTAGCAGACGGAGTGGTTGATTCAAAAAGTTTGCGGAACTCTCGTAGGCCCATCCCTCCGGTATAAAATGGATGTAGCGCCATTCAAACAGTGATGTTTTTCCATTTAAGCAAAGCAGGGGAGACGGAAAAAACGAGGACGGATTCCAGAAAGGGACAATCCACGAAATCTTTTCTTAAAGCAAAAATCCTGATAAACGTTTCCTTGGCACGCTTTTATACAAGTGTTGTGGGGAATATTTCCTAACATAAGATAAAGAGAAGTAATGTCTTGGCCGGAAGGATATTAAAGCGACACTTGAGACGATTCTTTATTCTTGTTCCAAATTGTAATATGTAGTTTAGAATTGTGTCAAAAAGTTCGATTTTCTTACTGCTGAATAAAGACATATATAACTTTTAATTAATCATGTTTTTTGAAGTTCTAAAACAAGGAGATAAGTTTACCTCGTTATAGTTACATCCACCTATTTCAAGAAGCATTCTGAGGATCTAGTTCCTCGGGACAGAACACATCCGAGGAAAGGAGTTAATGCAATTCTAATTATTTACAAAGAGAACTGCGGCAGATTTCCAGGTTTTTGTGTTTATTTGGGAAAACAAGCTGCCATGGAAATCTAGAGAATAACTGTGCCACGAATAATACCAGGTAACGCAGTTGAAGTATACGAATAGCTAAGTAAGTAAAATCCGTTGAATCGTTTCCAAGAGAAAGGAGAAAATCAGGGGACGAAAAAGAGGTGCAGTCGCGAGGAAAAGCTCAAAAGAAAAGTAAGGCGGCGAACCTTTGGTTGGAATTTCCATTCGCGGATACGGTAACATATTGGGAGACCCAGGTGACTCCATCGGTTACTGGTAAATCGCTTGGAAACGCAAAACTGAAGGCAAACCTGCAATTCAGTACGTAAATTGTTTCTTCGAAAAGTCCTTTGCCTCCTATAAGTGGCACATAACAAGTCTGAGTGCCTTTTCTCGGATTCGTTGAAATTATATGGGTACTTTTAAAATTAAAATAACTGCAAAAATTATTACTTTTTTCAAGAAAACTATTTACATCCTGCTTCCCACTTTAAGAAAAACATGTTCTATAATTGTATGTAATTTAATCTGATAATAACTATTATTATTTTGTCAAGTATTAAAATTCCTTGTAGATCTACCATGTATGTCATTCTGTGCATCAAAATATCAATTATCTACGAGACTCATTTTAACATCTGCTACGGCCACATTATATATTATGTTGATGCATCATCACACCCGAGTAGCCTGTTAACAATTTTCCTCTCGGGATGAGACTGCGTTTTTATTATCGCTTACCTTGTCCCTTGTAAAATATATTTCTCATACGGAATCACCCTTTTAGGAAAATTAATCTCTTCAATTTAAAAAATATGAGTTATTTTATCCTCCTCGCTTATCAATTCCAGGAATTAGTTCTCCACGTTTCATCGATCAGAAAAAGCTTGTCAACTCAGAATCGTAGAAATGGATAAAAGAAGTATTCTGGTGTTTTCCTTTATTTTGAGAAATGAGAGATTGATTACCTATTTCCACTAGTGCGGTAAGGTAGAGAATTTAGATGATGGTGTCGATCTCTACTTGTAATGGGTTATCGTAATAATGTTAGCTCTGGGCTTTGATTAAATTTTAACTTGGCTTCGCACTCATCGTGTGAACATGGATATGAATTAAGTTTTGCTCATAATAGTGTAGCAGTCAGGTAGTTCGTCCTCGAGACACATTTTCTCTGAAAACGGTTGGTTTTTTCTGTCTTGAGTAAACCTTCCTTTATCTTTTTTCCATTTTATCTTTATTTTTTGCTAGTCTTGAGTACTTTAACAGAAACTTTGTTCCGCTTTCCAACTTCGTGGATAAGATAAAGCACCTTCTAATACAAAATTATGACTTATCTCTCGTACATTGCATAAATGTTCGTACTATATATACTTCATAAAATTAATATGTTACATTCTCAGTTGGAGAAGCCAATCAGGAAAATGACGGCCTAATTTATTTAAATCTCGTTTGTTTAGTGAATGCTTTTAGGGCGGAATGTCAAAGATCGATACGCATCCTTGATTCGAGTCGGGAACCGGAAACGTGAGAGAATTCGAACTAGCTGGTGCATATTGTGATTTTCTGAGAATTGCAAAGTCTCTCGGGTGCCATCGTTCGACCAGGGCCACCAGATATACTGTGCATCCCGGACAGCACAGTTTGTAATGTTGGAGTAGCTGCACGTAACCACAGACCCGTTACAGCAGCTCGTCCCTCGAGCTCTACTCTCACCAAATTGAAACTAGTCTTTGCATTAGATTAACTCTTCGCAGGTTCATGATCCAGTACGTTTGCAACACGAAATTGTCCCTCGTTTCGCTAAGCCAATACTTTCTAATGCAAATGAATGTGAGGAAAGTTTAGAGTGCAGGAAAGAAAGTAAAAAATTTAAAAGCAGAAGATTCAGAAGAAATATTGTTAAAAAGTTTCATTCATTTGTCTCTCAAGCGCAGCGAACTTGGACGCGAGGATAGCAGGTTCGAAAAGTGGTCGTCAAGTCGGAAACCCTCGTCCTCTATAAAGGCGCAACGAGCGTGTAATACACCGTGGTCCTTTGCCTCTAGGAAATCAAGTATCCAGATGATGCAGTTTGCTCGCGGCAAAACCAAAGGGGCCTCCAGAGACTCCTTCGAAACGACTTTAGTCTGTACTTTTGCTACAAGGCTAGAAAGTTGTATCCGGAGGGATGAATCTGTCCATCGGAATATCACGTTGTAATCTAGTTTCAGTGATTACCGACATGTGTAAATGCAATTAATGTGTTAGAGACGCCAAGATTCTTGAACGTTGGAGCAAATCTTATATTAACAAGCTGCTAAATAGAATAATGATGGTGTTATTGCTTTTGCTAGTGGGGTGAACAATTGGTTTCTTGTTTTCTTGTAATAGATAAAGAAATGGAGCTATATATCACCAGCTTTAGAAGGCTGTCCTATATTTGACCATCCCGATGATTAGTTTGACTTTTCACTTTTCTCCATGTGGACTAATCCAGAGGCCAAACATAAATTTCATCAGTGGCATTGCTCGTACATGTCTCGCGCGAACATGTCGTGTTTCCACACAGGGAGCCGAGTTGGATTTTCTGCGTTTTAAGTGCTCACCGTTTTCCCATTCTACCGGCGAGACGAGCAGTGAAACTTTATGAAACTCATTCGTCACGGGAGCGTCCGGGTTTATCGTGCGAATAATTCCTCGAAAGCGCGAAAGAAATGCTCCAAGCAACGGCTTCTTCCACTCTCTTACGAGAACGATTCCCTTTTCACTACGTCAGAAAACTCGTTGAGATGAAACATCAGAGATGCTTAACATTATCGTAGAAATACCTCTTTACGCGATGCAATTCAAGTTTGCTAATTTACTTCCACAATGATGGTTCACTTATTGAGAAAACTAATGTTTTTCTAAATCTTGTGTATCTTTTTTTTCTGAATATGAAATAGAAAAGAAGGTTTATTCTTTTATCTCCGGTAGGGAGAGGATGGAGATTTGCAATGTGAGGAAAGCCTCTGCAGCTTTGTCGGTTGAGCCAAGGAATCCGGAATGTGGTTTTGTCCAGCGACGACAAGTTTTATTTTTACTCTCGGTTCTGTTGTTTCTCTTGGGTCTATGCGACTTTCGTATTCTTTACGGAGGATAACAAGAACGAGAAAATGCAAGTGTCTTGTGTGTCTCGGTTCAATCGTCGTCCGTGCAAAGGAAAAGTTGCGGAAATCCAGGATACAAACAGAGGAGTTGCAACTTCGGGATACAGAAAAAGCGACTAGGATCTTTCTCAAAAGGCTCTCTGTGGTCGCAATCATCCACTCATTGGACTGACTCGGAAGAACGTGCCTTATCCTTGAATCTCGATCCTTTTAACGCCTCAATTTCGCAGCAAAAGTGTAAATTGTTAATGGCCTGGACAAACATTCAGAATAGAGATTCAAGAGATAATATATGTGGCCCAACAGTATCATGTTTGCTTCAAACATACTTGTTGATTGGCATTGTTCTTGTGCTCATTTGCAAAAATCGAAATTTGCGAGGATTTAAAAAGTGTTTAGGATCTCAGCGGTCCTGCCATTAACTTATATTAAAAAGTAACGGAGGGAAGGTTTATGCAGAATCTTAGGTATCACTTGGCTGGCAGTGTAAAGGCATGTGTCTTCATTAGACGCCAGTGGGGCGGTTCCTTGCCATTAAATAGCATTGGGAAAGCAAGCTTCGTGTCCCGAGTTAAGCGCTAAATGCATCCCCTACCTTAAAGTTCTCGGCGGTCGAACTGCAGGATGTTTTGCATGCAGGCGCTATGAATGAATTGCAAGGCGCTAAATGCAAAGTGAAATGACAAATTCAAGACTCGTTTTTGTCAGAACATCCATAAGGGTGGACTTAAAGAGTTGTTGAATGCTTTCATATTTTGTTTACTTACGTAGACTATTGGAATGGATGAAAAAAGTATGCACTCACCTGAAACAAAAGAAAGAATTTTCATTATTATATTATATTTTTGCGGATATATGGAATATGCTTGTGCAGCTTTAATAATAAGTAAAAATATTTCCTAAGCTCTTCAAGTGTTTTGAGTACCTCTATTTTGAAGAAAACTAGGTTAATACTGCAAAGATCTAGGAGTGGTAAATATGGGTCTTTAGGGGTCGGATTTGTCGAAGTGAGTGTGAGAGAGAAGGGTGTTTAAAAGGGGTTGGGTCAATTAAGTGGACAGCAAGCTGCTATCTCTCGTAGCCAGCCAAGGTACTACCACGCACCTCATTATAACCAACCAGATCACGTTATAATCCTGTCCACGTTACAATATCATTTGCAGATCTCTGTCTCTCTCTCTTTCTCTCTCTCTCTCTCTCTCCTTTGCTTTCAACATTCTGTCAGTTGATTCCCTCTGAAAGCAACTCACTAGCTTACAGAAGAACCAAAATCCAACCATTTCTGCGAAACTACATTCCATTATGGTCGGCTAATGGTGTGGCTTTTTTGCTGACGACCAGAGTCTCAACTTTAAAGTGTGAGATCCCTGTCAGGTGCGAACTTCTTTCAAGGCAACAGAATTGCAGGCGAGATTAAACTGCACTTGAGTTAATGCTAACGAAAATCTTAAGGTACAATCGTAAATTAGCCAAGTTAAAACTTTTTGGTACGCCTAACAACTGGTTAACTTATTATAAAGCTAGCTCGAGCATTCTAGGCCTTCTTAAAAGATTGTAAAGTTTTTTCAAGCTAAAATCGCAGAATTAAAAGCTACCTCCATTAGTAAAGATTAAAATAAAGATAATAATCACAATTTTAAAATAATTTTACATTCAGAGGCATGTACTAAATGCTAATTTTTAAAATTCCATTAATCTTTCTCTGAAAAATGTGCAGAAGCTTCATATTGTTCATGGCTTTCCACAAATAATGCCGGAATGCAATATTAAAGCTAGACATTATTTTTAAGTGTGGAATGCAGGTCCGTATAATGAAACTAAAACAAGAACGGTGGAAGGAATTATTTTTGTTTCGTGTTCTTTGCGAGTAGAGGACAGAAACGAATGGTTGAATGTGGTAGCTAGAACTGAGGAAATGAATTCAACGACTAAATCCGCTCTCATCGAAAATGTTGAGTGGTCGACGCTTAAAGCTGATTACTAGTCAGATAAAGGAGGGTTCCAAAGTGAGAAGAAAAAGGAGTAAAAAAATATACAAAGGCCACATCGACTTCTCACTTTGGGTATGAGTCTCGAATTTTTTTCCCGTGGATTCATGAGCAGCATGTGCGTGAACCTTTTGTGAAGCTTTAATTAAAAATATTAATAATAACGCAAAGGGAGCACCGGCGCGACGCGTCGACAGCTATAAGCGAGTCTCGTACAACAATGCAGCGCGTGAAAGGTAGTAAAATCATTTTCAAATATTAAATACCTCTTTCCCAGCGAGCCGAACTAATTATTATAACTGACGTTCACTACCAATCTCGCTTCACTAATTTTTCACAAAATAAGAATTTCCTCTTTTTATTCTTTTACATATAAAATCAATCTAAAAATATTTTCTAAAACGTGGACGAAAAATTATGAATCGCATATTTTAACGATTGCGTATGTACGATGTGATGTTTGTGTATATCTTTTCGAATAATTCATATTTCTTTAATTGTAGCATACATTAAAATCTCATTTTATGTCAAACATATGTACCTGACGTATTATTTACTGAATACGATGTTTTCAGAAGATAAGAAACTTAATTATTCAAATACAGATAAGCAAATATAAGAAACCTTATAATAAGGTGTCACATCTATTAAAGTTTAATAGACCAGTAAAACGGGACTAGAGTTGAACCAGTTTTAAACAGTTTCAGTTACACAAGTCTTATTCAGAAATAAGAAGTAAAAAATGGTGTCGAACAAGATTTTCTTTCTGGTGGCATTTTTGGTGTCTTTGGCTTTGGTCGAGAGAGCAGTTTCAATCAACACAAAGGGAGATGGATCACATGATTTCATGCTTGGAACAAGAGTTAAAGGCGATCACCTTCTACAGGAGAAAACCGTTAAGGGAGATGGCCATTCTTATCATCAGGAAATTTTCAGATTCAAGAACCCAAAATTGATTATTACCCAGATTGTTGCCGATGATATGACCGACGGAAAAACATCATCTTGCGATCTACTTGATGGAGGCGTAGGTTTCACAAATGTCACTCTAGAATTCTCGAACCTCATAACTAAAAAAATAAACTATGATGTTAAGGTGTATGGTCATTAATTACTCTATTTTGGATAAATTGTCATGATTAAATAAAATTATTATAAATAAATGCGACTGTTTTGTGGAAATTTTCTGACTATTTCATTCCTTCTGAAAGGATCTATTCTTATATAATAATTTAGTAATTTCGAAATTCTATTTTGTTTAAAAATCTGACTTTAGTTACATAACATGTCAGACTGTGATTTCTTACAGAAATGATAGCCTGTTGCTAGGATTTAACCTGGTTTTGAAATCGTGGAAACTAAGAACTAACAATAAGTACCGATGATTAACCAAATCATGGACGGAATCAAAGATCTAGAAGAAAAAAGAGAATTGCGTTGAAGTAACGAGTGGTTACGAATCTTTCCCCTTGCCTCTGTAATTCGTTCGGCTGATTTGAGAGAGGCTTGATTCTGTTTGTAGCATCTAAACCCCACACCCTAAGGGCGGTGGGAGGCAGAGAAGAATCGGAAAAGGAATAGAGAGACGCAACAAGACCACCAATCTGCCGTTGCAAACACGTGCTTCGAATCCCCATATCGAAAAAGACCGATACGATATGCTCGCTTTTGTCGGTTTTCTAACCATTGGTCAGACTCCAAGAAAAGGAGGCTTCGCTCATCGATATCGATTACGTTTGCTTCTCTTTTATATTCTGATCACGCATACCAAATACATGCCGATCGATTCCCTATCGAGTCACATTCTAACATTCTACATTTGCGTAGAAATGAAAAAATATTTACACAAATTTTATGCCAGAATTATATTTTCGTAAATGATAAACAGTTTCATATCTGGTAGATAAGAACTTGTAGACATTTTATGGAAATTAATTCAGTTATTATGATTATATTTTGAAAATCAATTGACACCTTAACAGCCTTGAACAATAATCGTTACTTTAACTAGAGTTTCGATATTCTTAAGTAGATAAGGAGATGAGAGAAATTAAGACATAAAAAAGCATATGCACATGTGTAAAGAATTGCAGGGATTGCAAGCTGCAATGTAATAGGGGTTGATAAGAGCTGGAACGTGAGCCAAGTTCAGGGTGTTTTCTTATCTCCGGAAGTCGTCATGCAGCCGGAGACCCTCGTGGAAATGGTAAAGGGTTAGTGCAAGGTTTGGTCTAAGGATTGGTGAAGCGAGTGAGAAGCAAGGAGATTTGAATTTTAAATAGTTCTGTTGACTACCAACTGCAGCTTTTACTTGATACGGATTAACCTAGCTACTTCGCTTTTCTTGCTTTGCTCTGTTCCATTTTCTTCAGCGGTTTCTGTAATTCGTCTTGAAATTTACTCCAACATTCAACTTCAAGCTTCATTGTATCCGTCACTTTAGTGCTTTTAAAGCAGAACAGTATAGGATGTAAAGCAAAATGGAGAGATTATCTTGTCAATTATTATTGCATTTACAATTATTTTTGATTCGCTATTTCAAGAAGTTTATAAAATAGTAATAACAGTTTATAAAAATAGTAATAAAGTATCTATTTTTAAAGTGTAGTTCCCTTTTCGAATACCTTAGAAGTGCATCACTTAAAGCGTACGTGCAATGAATAGATAAATTCGAATGGTATGTATGGCCTGAGGACAATAGAACAGGAAAATTCTTTTAGATCCAATTTATATTTTACATCTCGCATTTGCTTAATAAGGAAAGCGCTTTCGTTTCGCTGAATGTTAAAGCCGTCGAATAAACATCATTAAAACTTGAGAAGTTCAGATGCTATAGTCGTACTATTCCCGATGCTTCGGCAAATTCAGGCGTCATGCTTCAATCAGGTCAGACTGATCCTCAGCATAATACAGCGTTTTATTCAAGTAATATTGAAGTGATCTCACATTGCATTAATAAAAAACGTTCTGACGCTCTATGTCGTTTGGAAAAATGTGGAAAAAACATTGTACGAATTCTAATCGAATTGCATCAATTGCCTTGTTAATAAAAAGTATGAAACACATTTTTCGACCTGTATAAAGAAGAATATGAAATTGTATTAAAAAATATTATTAATTAACTACTATTTGCGAAACTGTGTATATCATGTGATGTTTTGCAATAGCTTCAAATAAAATTTATTCCGTTTACTTTGAATGGCATCATAATTAATTATCTTGTTATTTTTGAAATTTCATTATTATTGAATGAATAGATTTTATTTAAAGATTGATAAGCAATTTTTAGATGTATAAAAGATGAAATTTATAAGAGAATTTATTAGTCTCTTACTGATTCGTGACTAGAGTTCAGGCATTTTCAAAGTCATATATTTGCTCAGTTTACGTAATATACAAGTGTTGTTCAGAACTACGTAAAAAATGGTGTTCCAGAATATTTCTTTCATTTTGGCATTTTTCGTGGCTTCGATTTTGATTGAGACAGCAGTCTCAATCAATTCAGTTGACGCTTCTGGGGATAAGTCACACGATTTCGCTATTGGAAACATTTTTAAATTCGATCGTCTTCTTCAGAAAAAACCAGTATTTCTAGAAGGAGTTACAACTCATGAAGAGACTTTCAAATTTACAAATGCAACTATTGACAAAATTATTGCTGATGATCTGATGACTGATGGCACTGGAGCATATGTCCAGCTTCTCAACGGTGGCACCGAGTACGATCATGTCACCTTGAAATTTACGAATATTGACACTAAGAAAATTAACTTTATGATCTACATATACGGTCATGATGTACCTATGAAAATCTAACTCATTTCATCAATTTGAATATAAATCAATTTTAATGTATACATCAATTTGAATATAAACCAACTTTATCAAATGAAATGTCATTTATTATTTGATTCCTACTGTTAAGGAAACATATCGAGATTTTCCCTTTCGATTTTGATGAAATTTATAATTTATTAGAAAAATGAAAATGTTAAATTAGCTACGTTAGGAGGATAAACTGGCACTTATCTTTTGATCCACTATGAAATTTTTGTCGAAAGTTACAGTAAAATTATTGGCGATAAAACGTTAAGTTTTTTGGTTTCTTATCAATATCAACATTCGTGACTAGAGTTGGAGCAATTTCAAATTTATATATCACGGTACACAAGTCAGTCTTATATATTTACAGAAAGAAGTAAAAAATGGTGTCGAACAAGATTTTCTTCCTTGTGGCATTTTTTGTGCTTTTGGCTTTGTTCAAGTGAGCAGTTTCAAACAACACAAAGGGAGATGGATCTTCTACTGAAGAAAAACGTTGTGGGAAATGGTATGGCCTATCATCAAGAAAGTTTCAGATTCAAGAACCCAAATTTTATTATTACTCATATTGTTGCCGATGATATGAAGACCGATGGTACTATATCATCTTGCGAGCTACTTGATGGTGGCGTAGGTTCCATAAATCTCACTCTAGAATTCTCGAACCTCATGACTCACAACATAAACTTTTTTGTCAAGGTGTATGGATATTAATCACTGTATTTTATACAAATTGGCTTGATTAAATAAAATTATAAAAAATAAATACGACTGTTCTGTGGAAATCTTTT
The DNA here is from genome assembly GCA_900474325.1 of Synergus umbraculus. Lineage (NCBI taxonomy): Eukaryota > Metazoa > Arthropoda > Insecta > Hymenoptera > Cynipidae > Synergus > Synergus umbraculus. Next base: position 65,838 of record UCOK01011322.1, read on the forward strand.
AGTATTTCATTCCTTCTAAAGCTATTGTTATAGTTTAGTAATTTCGCAACATCGGGGATTGCTGCTTCTATTTATTACTTTAGACTAAATCAGGAATTAAAACCTCAATCTAGACGTATATCTCCGAGTATTATTTAATGAATTCAATGTTTTTCAGAAGATAATGAACTCGATCGACTGATGAAGATTAGTGATTAAAGTCTGATTAGTAACTTTATAAGGCTTATATAATAAGTCGGTTCAATTAGTACAGTTTAATAATTCGTGATTAGAGTTATTAAAGAATTTCAGTCATTAAGTTCAGTTTAAGTAAATCACAAGTGAGCTATATTGGGCATACCTAAAAAAAATGAAGAAAATTTGTTTATTTTTGACATTCGTCATGGTTTCGGTTTTGATTCAGGCACCAGTTTCGACAGGCAGAAGGATCAAATTAAATGATTTCATCATTGGAACAAGAGTTGATGGCGATCGACTTTTACTGACCAAAAACGTGCAAGGAGAAGGTCTACCATATCACCAGGAGACTTTCACACTCCCGGAACAAAATTTGACTATTACTCAGGTTGTTGCTGATGACAAGATTACCAATGGCTCTGGAGCTTCTTGTGAGAGACTTAAAGGTGGCGTACATCAAAATTATGTCACCCTGGAATTTTCGAACATCATCAACAGCCAAATTGAATTTGTCGTAAAGTTGTATGGTCATTGACAAATATCTCAAAATCTTGTTAGTGCGCGCAAAATTGTTTGTGAAAAATTATGTAAATTTTGAATTGGAAGATTCTTGATAAACTTGAATAAAATTGTAAAGGAAGACTCCTTTTTTTATAAATATGGATAATTTCGAATTTTTATTTTGTGTGTTTGATTTGTTACAGTATATTTTTAAAATAAATAAGTCGCGAACTGTTTGGCGAATTTTGCAAGTTGAAATTCTTTAATCTTCGCAAAATTTCAACATCTTGGATTTGCAAATCATAAAAACTTCACGAACTTTAAAGAATTATAGCGTTTCGGAGGTTTACGTGCAGAAAAATACACAAAGAGGCGTGTTTAGCGATCATAAGGAATGTATATAGGCAAGAAAGTAAAAAGTTGTGCAATATCTTTTGTGCATTCGCCTGTTAAGCGTATACCAATTTTTCGTTTTCATTTTACATTTCTTCGTCTCTGCAGACTAAACACAGGAACACGAAACTTTTCGCTCATTCCCTATTGCGCGGAAGACAATAAAAAAGGGAAGTTTGTCGTAAATACCGTTTTCAACTTTTAATGAGGTAACCTTGACTACATAGCTTTCGTAAAATCTATGTACATCTTGATAAATGATTCCTTTTTCTATATTACAAGTATTCATCCTAAATATGTCGCAATAATTTTTCCTTTCTAAATATTTAATTTACGAAAAAATAGTGATTTCAAACAAAAAAGAACTCGATTCTCGCTTTTCAAATCTTGAAGTTTTGATACACAAACACTTTCTAAAATTGTTATCGTGAAAAATATTTGTGAATAGCAGTTTTATTAGTAATAACATTATTTATCTACAAAACATAAATGATAATATCACTGTCAAGTCATGAAGAACAATATTTTTTCTTGATAGTCAAGAAAAAATTTCAATCTCGTTCTGTTCTTGTTAAATTTCGCTCGAATTCATCACTGCAAAAAAAGGGGGGAAAGAAATTGAAAGTGATGTATCTACTAATGGAGAATTGAAATTCAGTTGTAGATGGATAAATTCATTGCATGTTCTGATAACGCCTATATCAGATATATAGATATACCTGATATACAAGAATACTATTGAGTTATTAAATATAATAGAAGATTCCTGTAAATTTGCCTGCAATATCGGAAGCTCTCTAGTCGTTTTATTCAGCGAACAATATTCTTGCTACCACGATATTTGCACGTGACCGGAGGCTCGATCGGGGTGCTTTTACGAGTGCATTTTTACGGAGTGCAATTCTCCCATCGAGCGCCTCTATCGCCGCGCGGAAATTCGAATCGACTTGAACACGTGCGATGATTCGCACGAACCACTCTCTTCCCGATCATTCACGAGAGAAATGGAAAGTGGTTTAGGCAAAGTGGAATTGTTTCCGTTCGACTTCACTGCCAGAGTCAGAACGAAATCATCGGAATAGATCGTCGAGACGCTCTATGCGAAAACAAAGAGAAATCACGTTTTCCGATTACCTTCCGCGGAAGCTTCCACAATAACATTGCTTCACACAAAAAAAGTCTAGTTTTTTGTATGAAAAATGTATTATTTTTGCATTTTCTAAAAAACTAAGCACTATAAGACTGTTTTTTTTTCTCCATTTTCTCTTTTCTACAAGATAACTCACTGATTTATTTAAAAATACAATTTCTGCAAATTCTGTATTGCCTCTGTTATTCTAGTTAATGAAAGCGGTAGCTACTTAAAAGGATCTTTATTTAAATTACATCCCATTTTCTCTCCTGGAAAGAATTTGTGCATAAAACGCAGAAAATGTGTGCTCGAGCGTTCCATATAATATTTTATTTATGCTCTATACCCTCTTGAATATTTGAATATACAAGAGGATAACCATTGGAATTTAAAATATTTTCCCATTTTCTGAACATTCGAATTTCTTGAAAAATATTGAAAGTTCTTTTTTCACAAGACTTGTAAAAACTTTTTACAGATGGGACCTTTTTGTCCTTTAGAAATTGGGAGAAATATTCGGATGAATGATTCCAAATGTCAATTGGATAAGTTTATTAGCGTTGATATGAGGATTACGGTATTTTGGGGAACATGCTTGTACTTCCTCCAAGCCAGGGAATTAATTTTTTTAACCACAAAACCACAATAATAGATTAATTTACGTTGGCTAATGCGCCTAATATCTGAATTGCAGTCACCAGGGGCTATGATGCATGTAATAGCGCAGGCATTGTGGGCCTGATCAATGCTAGAATTGATTAACGGAGACCCATATCACGTACATCACGGATTCGCGTCTGTCTGTCTTCATGTGGCAACGCCTCACTTGTGTTGATCGTATGCAAGGGTCACACATGCAACCCAGTTGGTGTTAGGCGTGGGCGTATGTGTATGCTATATCTGTCACCGAGCTGCTTCACGTTGCATTCATCTACCAAAACTGCATCACAACCGTTCACGGTCCCGTATTGTTGGTTCACATTACTATTCAATATTCAGAAACAGCCGGCTCGATGGGACAGTGCTGGATAAAAATGGGGTTCCGATTGTACTGCAATTCCCAGCTCTTATCAACAGTTTTGCCCGACAAATGCGCCGCTTTCAAATTGACACGAATAGTCAATTTGACAGTAACAAATGCGAAATAAATTCATGGAAAATTTTCAAATCTCCAACCAAGCTGTCAGGGTGTACTTTACTGTCATATTTCATGTTAGATCGCCAAAATAATCCGTCAGTGAAATAATTAAAGCCACGTGACTTACGAAGGACTTTTTGTTAAACTTTAAGTATGTCACAATTTCCACTATCATTAATAGTGAGTCAAGGACTCTTAAAAAACAGTAGTAAGCAAAAAGTTGTTCCTCTGAGACACTTAAGGTCCGTGAAGTTTTCAGGCAAATTAAATTTAGGCTGGAGTTATAAAAAGCCGCTCAGATATGCACCCCATGATTTTTCACGGTTCGCACGAACGTCACGTTATAAGTGCGGGAGTCGATTCACTGATAATTTTAAAACGACGAATTAATCGACTGGCAGTAAGTTCATAGCACCCTAGCGGAACCCACCCCCGTGTAAATAATAGATTTCCCTTCAACACAACTTTCGCTCTAAGAAGTCAATCATCAAGAATCGAGATATCGGCAAGGGTGTTTAGAGTCGAATATTATTAAGGGTCGCTACACTTAACTGATTTAAATAAGACTCCTATTGAAATAATTTTAAATTAAAGCAGTTTTCAAAATTTCCAGTCTTCTTTCCAGCTACCTCTAACAATAAAAGCGGAGCCTCTTATTTATTCAACAAGAGGAAAATTGGACCAGAAAGGATTTGAGGCAATCGATAGCCGTTTCCATTTAAAATCGGGAGATTTACCGCTTCTACTTACTCTGCGATTTACATTTGACTGAAGCGCACTTTATGCGGCAGATCGATGGTTCATAGAATAGCCCTAGTGTATCGAAAGAGCGGATAGGTCGGCAGTTAAGTATCGGTTTCACGTCTGTATTCATTTAATTCGAAATCCCTCGTGAAGGCCACGAGTGGGGATGAGCCAAGGGTGCAAGCATAAGGAGACAAAATTTGAATTGCAGATGCGTAAGCGATCCGCCCACTGAGAACGTGGGATTCACCGCACTCAAATCAGTTTCACTTCAAGTCAAAGCCATCGTTTACTCATGCTTCAATCTTTGACACGAATCTTGCGTGTACGCTTTCATTGGTGGCTTGGTAACCAATTCAATTTAGGTAGATATTTATTTCAAGTGCTGTCTCACAAGCGGTATATTCATAAGACAATATCCACTTTAGGACAGCAGTTGCGCCAACTGGTATAGCGCCTGTGCCGGAGGAGCGCGTCTGCTGTCCCAAAAAGGCACAGCAGCTGTGCCAAATGAAGTTGAAATATTAAAATGCACTGAGGAAATGTTTTCCATGTTTGTACAATAATTAACAGATTGAAACGAGATTAAATGGATCGCTTGAAAGGTGAAATTACAACATTTCTCTGGAATAAAGGGTGTAACTTTCGAGTGACAGACGTGTGGTAAGTACGGAAGCTTTTGGTCGGTGATATCTAAGCGACGCGCGACGGGTCGTTATTGCTCGAAAGCTTGTGCCTTTTCCTGGAAGCAAACGGGTGCTGGAAATAGTGTCTAACTGGCAATGGGAAACGAGATGAAGGGATTACGCGAACACGTTAAGCCTCAAGGATCTCCCTTCACAGAAGCTCACACCAACGTCCGTCCACCTGTCCATCTCCCTACGATAGGTGACTGACAGGGAGAGGTGGCTGAGTGAAACCCGAGAAACAGAACACGGAAAATCGATTTGAAAATACTGTTTCAGTAGATTATATTAATTAATAGATTTCACAGAATTAGAACCACTTCACTTTGAAAAACCAGGCGACTGGGAGAGAATTCCCTGAAGAAAATGCTGATTTGAAATTAATGTGAGCACTCAAAGTTAGAGAACGGTAATTTAAAATTAAAACAGTTGAGAGGATACATTTTATTTAATATAAATTGAAAATTTAAGATTTTACGCACGTTTTTCCGTTAAAATGAAATCCCTTGGGTGAATGAAGAAGCTTCGTACTTTATTTGCGGGGTTCACAGGAAGAACATTTCCAAGTGCTTCAGTCGAGAAATTTGAGTAAACCAGGCAAATATCCGGGGGCTTGCATGGGTTGGTATGGCAAATCGGTTTCAAATCAAGTGGCGGCAAATGCCTGGGGCGGAGTCAGGATCTTTGAATTCGGGAAGAAGGGAAAGAAGGAAGAGTGAAAGGAAGTGGATAAGGATCGCAACGCAAGACTCAACGGCAAGTAAACGGTGAGACTTTTTCTTTCTACATTTTCATGGCATCATCACTGCTTCAAGCTCTTTTCGATCATATTTATATTTTATTTACGCATTTTACATTTAAATTTATGAATTTTATGTTAAAATATGAACTAAGCGGATATGAGCAAAAAGGGCTATTGGTTGGTGTCCTAATAGGGTAAAGAGTGGAATGGGTAAAATGAGACAATGGATGAACGGTCTCCATTGTGTTGAGAGACTTTGCTCCGTAATCGTGGGACAAGCGACTGATTTTTCGCCACTGAATGAAATTATGATAATGGGTGCCCTCCCGGGCACTTTCATCCCAGCATCTCCTCTCAAATCGTCGACGGGTAGGTGCTTTTGTTTCAAGCGTTTTTTTCCCTCTCTTATTTTCTTTCCCCTAAAAATATGCGATAAAACTTTGCTTCCGCACACGCGGGTTTCGCGAGTAGAAGTGGGGAAAGATTAAACCGGGAGGAAAAATAAAAAAAAGATAGTAGAATATAGAGAGAACGATTGTCGTATAAAAAGAAAGGTCCAACAAAAAACTGATTACTAATTACATTTTTGAATTGAACAATTAGGGTATGAGAAAGAGAGGTTGGAAGAGTTTGTTGGAAAAATGGGAGAAAAGGATAATCTGCATTTCTTTATGAATTATATAACTTTTTGCAAAGATAAAAATAAATATAATTATTTTTGTTTATATTTGCCAACTAGATGATCCGTTGAATAAATTCTGTCCCGAGAGAAATTTCTTATTTATTTTCTTCTCTAATAAAATTTTACTTGTAGCAAATAAATATTTAGTTTTCTCTTCTTTTTACCTTTATTGTTACTTTATTGAATAAATGTTCAACCAGAGGAAAAGAAGCAAACTCAATTCAGTGGATCTCTCTTGACAAAGTAAAACATCCCCTTGAGTTTCTTACCATCCTTTCCTCTGTCAATATCGATTATTGGCGACCAACCACTAAGGATCATATCCCGTTAGAAGTCTCCCTCTACGACTCTATTTCCAGGCGGTATAATTACTACCATAATTGACCGGTTTTAATTATCGCGGAATTTTATTATGAACGGGGGAAATAGCTTTAATAAGCCGACGTCGTGCCGCAAGGTTATAAACGTAGATAATCCTTATCCCCACTTTGGTCCAAGTCGGCGGAGATCGAGTGCAAGCTCAGAAGCCTGACGAAGAATCGGGGAAGGGCACACGATAATTGGGCATAATTAAAAATGCAAATTTCATGCATCTTGTTAGCACAATTCATTATTCCACACGCGCAGAATCAAACTGTCTTTAATGCTAAATCGAATTTTAAAAGAGAGTAGTCTATTAGCCTGACATTTTCATGCGAGAGGCTTATCCTCTGAAAAAGTAGTGCCATTAGGCCGATAGCGTTAATTTTTTGGTGCCTCCAAGTTTATTCGATTCAGATAACCGAGAGCCTGAATTCCTCCCGGGATTTTAATGTGGAAATTTTTAAAATAGTGATTAACATTCACTGCAAATTTATTGAAACAAACCGCGGCTGCGATAATAAAATTTAATTCTACATCCTGCGAAGTTTGAACTTGGAGCTTTCGTTACACACATATAGTTACAAGTTTGAGAAAGTTGCGGTTGCAATTACTCTTCTAGTGGATAATGGTTAGATAGTAGGCAGATAGCCAGCTTTCAGAATGGCGGCCGGTTAATTGAAAGGTAAACTCACCAGTCGGCTATGGCCAGACTCTTGAGGACTGTTGGATCTCGAGGGCGGCTATGAAAGGAGAAGAGATATTGGCTAGACTGTGAAAAGGGGTAGGAGAAAAAGAAATAAAAAGGAGAAGCTGCTTAAATGGCAAGTGATATCACTTACCAGGAAATAAAATAATTGAGAGGTACGAGACCCTCTCTAATCTGTGGGCTGTGAATAGTCGTCAAAACTTAACGGCCGGAAGTTTCCTTATTCCTCGAGTAATAACTAAGTACGTAAATGACCCGGTTCTCTATTGAGGGCCAATCTTTTATAGTCTTTCTTTATCCCCATCGCAAATGTGACTTCTCTCAGTTTCTTGCTAAATTCCAGGAATTTAAATTTAAATTGTTCAGACTACTTGAATTTAAATTATGCGCTCGTTACAAGCTTTTGCCAACTTTGAACTTAAGAAGCATAATAATTTAATTGTAAGACATGTAATAATAGAGAACGATTTTAAATCATAAATTAGAATTCCCCTTATCGATTTTTCATCGTCCCTATACCATTTATAAGAAATTATAGCAATTACTGAGACCACACTCTTACCATTATTTTTTTTCTTCTCTAAGACTACCATTATTTAGTCGTTTTTATCTCAAGCTCAATAAATCACTGTCTAGAAACGTCTAATCCATCCGAGCTTTGCGTACATAATTTTCTCCATCCTCAAAATTGCTATGGTGAATTTTCTCTTAGACAATCTAGGGTTGGTTCGAATAAGATAATTAATAACGCTGAGGGATGTTCTGCAAGAGACAGGAGCTCTTTCTTACGTGTCACCCTGGTTTAAAAGTTTCTATTCTATCATCGACACACATATATCACGTTCATATTTATTCCTGAAATTTTATTATAATCGATCCCGGCCATAAATCATCTGCACTGATTTTACAACCTAGAATTCTTGAGGAGAAGGATGCAATTGACTGTAATCATGATATTTGCCATACTTTTCCGTCCTTCCATTTTTTCAATCTGCTATTTATATTTTTATCCAATTATTAAGCAGATAAATTCGCCTCAGTTTTCAAAAAATTATGAAACAACTATATATTTCAGTTGAAGTGTGAAAGTGATCGAGAAATTTTTTCTAACTGTGTTTTCGTCAATGAATTCTCTTCCCTTTTCAGTTTTCCCCAGCTCGCTTTCGCAGTTCTTTCTGATTAAACTGCCCTGTCCGAAATGGCGCTGTTCGTGTAACAATTTCTGTCCGACGTATGTATCACGGCAGTGTGAAATTAATCAACGCTCGATAGGATCCAGGCTCCTATCGAAGCGACGCAAATTGGAAACTACCCTCAGAAACTAGTTTCGCATAATTTCAACGGGAAAACAAATCTCGGCACGGTCGAGCCAAGCTACGGTCGCCTATCGTTTCACATCTATCCACCTCGATACTTTTTCTCATCTCGATTTAGTTATCAACCCATCTCTCTCTTTCAGTGCAACAACCTGCGCCAAACTCATATCTACCTCTCAACGGAATAGATCAGAATTACCTTGTTAGATTGCCTCACCAAGTCAAATTTGATATTTCACCTCAAATGAATTGTACTAATTACTAATCACTTTTAAAATTTTGAAAAAAAAAACTGTTCTTTCCTTAGGACTTTTTTTTTATTCGGGTACCTTCCGTGCACCCATTTCTCTACGTTCAAAAAACATTGAAATTGTAATTCTTTGAAAATAAAACATATTATTACACAACTGTTTTGAAAAACATTCACTCAGATTTTTAATCCTTCATGAAAATTGCTTCGTAATCCTGTTGTTTAAATGAAAGTTTATTTATGTAATAGACAAAGCTAAACTTACTATAAAGTACCTCAAAATCTCCAGTAAATAAACAAATATTGAAATTCTGGAACTCTAATCATGAGACCGACTCAATGATCCCGTTCTGCAGTTTATCAATCAGGCGTGATTAATTAGTGGCTTACATTTCCATGTTAAAATAGTTAGTTGAGGCTGAGGGAAAAACTGTAAATATGTTTTCACCCAAAGCGCTTTAGACTCCTCTTGAAAAGTGATGAAAAAATTGAGGTCATGACGCGAGTGAGATTTGAAGATTGAAAAAATAAATTTTAATTGGTAGCGTCATCGTAAGGTCACTGATCTCTCCGACGTCGTCTACGAATACCGGGACGAGTGCATACCCATTCATTCAAAAGGGTGCATAAGCGTCGAGGCACGTTGGAGCATAGATGTGTGCATACGTTCTCGTGGACGATGAGGGAGAAAACGAAGAGAGGAAGGAAGAGTGTGCAGAAGCATACGTGTGCATATACGGCGAGAAGAATATCACGAGGGTGTGAAAGAGAGCCGTGCGAACGAGACGAGAACGCGGTGGTGCAGCAGCCAACAAAACTGAAATGCATGCAATTGTTTTCACCGACGTGTGCGTGTCTGACTGATGACGTAAATCTACCGGGTGCTCAAACATTCAAAGAAAATTTGCTTAATTAACATCATTTTTGTCGGCTCTTCATTAAAATTATTCAACACAGAATCCTCGCTTCTTTACAAAGTGAGGACGCATCCCCCGCAAATAACTTTCTACTTCAAAACGAATTTCGTATGTTTTTGCTTGTGCAATTTTGAGAAAGAATTATTTTTAGAGAACTTCGATTAACGAAGTTTTGATTGCATGGAAAGATTGTATTTTTCTGATAAATTGTAAACAGGAAGTCATCTTGACAGTGGCACATTACACACTGGATTATTATTTCTTTTTCTGAGCATTTTTGAATTGAGATTCTGCCACGCAAGCAGATCATGATTAGTCAATTGCAGCAAAAATTCTCACGTCATAGCGATTACATCGACGCGAATCGTAGCACTTTCGTGGTTACTTGATTCTTTTCCTTTAATCTTCGTCTTTCTGGCTTGTTTTCACACGAGTATGCGGCTTCCATCGCGCGCTGTAAGAGCCACTTAAAGAAACGATTTCCTGTAAGTGGATAATGAGAAATCATTAAACTGGTTCCTCGCTGAGTCGGGTAAAAATTCACCACTGCAGATTCATCCAGTGCGAAATATTATTCCTGTGAATGATATTATATTCCGCTCCATTTTTAAATCAGAAGTTGAGAAGCGATGATTTTATAGTCGACAACGTAATTTCAGATATCGTGCAAAACTCCCTTGCGTGTTTCACATATTTTATTGCTTCTGAAATTATCGACAATGTATGCATAAGTACAGATGTATATTTACAAATGTTTACAACTCTCAATTTTAATTTACAACTGCACTCTTCACTTAAATTTCCCCTCAGAGTGAGACCTGAATAGTAGATTCACTTTTTGTATATATAATGATTAGGAGTATAATACACACATTTTTAAAAAGGATCTGAAGAAGTGTAGTTATTTACATATAATATTTTCTATTATTGCGTAATTTTATGCCGGCAAACATGAGAGTCAGATGGAGTTTTGCATGAGAGTAGGTGGCGACGTGTCGGTTCATTAGCATAATTGAAACCACTCGAAACAATTGAACGTGGATTAGTCAGCCTCAGGGAAAAGAGCCTTCTACTGCCACCCTTATATCATACAGTCAAGTTGAAGAGGGTGAAAGTAGTAGGAGACAGTGTGAGTCGGACGTGTCGACAAAGTCCACATGATGAATTCATGGAAAAGGTATATTTTTACGATTTATTAAATATACTACGAGCCTTGCCCTATAGAAACTAACGTATGAAGAGATGTTCGCCTACATGAGATGTTCACGTGCATAAAAAGTGTGGGGTCAGATCGTAGAGGTAAAATTCACACCCCGCTTGCACTCTCGAGCTTGCATACAACTCTAGAAAAAAAAAGAAAGGAGAGAGAAGCAGAGTGAGAAAGAGTAGAAAAGAGTCGACGTGTACGCGCAAGGGTGATAGGGGTGCTAGACTGGGAGTATTGGTGGGTGTGCCAATTTACACGCGTTTTGTTCTCGCTACGACAAAAGGTGCTGGCGGAAGGTCTCTGACAGAAAGGGGAAAAAAAAGCGACAGAAGAGAGACAGAGCACAAAGGTTAAACGAGCAGGACAGAATGCAGAGTAGTTAGTTGATGCAGTCCATTTTGTGCGAGTGCACGAGAGAGAAACAAGAGTATGAATTCTCCTAGTATAAATTATGCGAGAATTTAATTTTCGTGTCATCAGAAGTGCTGAAAAATTATTGTAGATTTTCTAAACTGCTAGTAAATGAAAGTGAAGGCAAAGGATTTTCGACGATGTAGATAATATATTTCTAATAGAAGAAAATAAATTTTGTCTGAGAATTTTGTGGGAAGGTTAGTTTAAGGAACAAACGCTGTGACTGGAGTTCAAACTTGGGAATCCCTATTCGACCGCGTTAAAATACCGACGCGAATTTCCCGTGAGAAAGAAAAGATCGGGCGTGACTGTACTGACGATGTGATCGTAGAAGACTTTGCTCGCGAAATAAATTGTTAACTTCCCGATTTCGCTTTAGGCCAGTAACCTGCGACGGGATTTGGGAGCGACGAGGATTTTAAATTCAAGACACAGGCGACAGAACAATGCCAGGGTGTCGAGAAACCTCTCTCAGCTTGGAGAAGAAAATACGGATAATTAAAACGAGCTTAATCGATCTAACTAGTCACGTTAAAAGAAAATCTGCTAAAGATGGACTTTAGTCCATTAAATCTCTAAAATTGAATCAGTCAAATTCCACTGATTTTCAATGACTCTTTTCTCACGATTTTAATCAGTGAAAATTCTGAATGAGAATGAGTCAAAAGTCACTGAAATTTTCAATAATCGTCACTAAATTACTAAAAATTTCAGTGACTTTTCACTGATTTCCAGTAGATTATTCACTAATTAAAATCGTGAGAAAAGTGTCACTGAAAATCAGTGGAATTTGACTGGTAATCAGTTAAATTTCATTGATTCAAGTTTAGAGAGTACTAATATAAGCTCAAAAGATAGACTCGGTGTCAAGATCTATATATATAATCTTAGCTTAACGCTAATGTTAATTTGGTCATGCGAAGGACGCCGGAAATATCGAAAATTGGTTTACGATAATAGATAAAGATTTATGTCAATTATGTCAGAGTGGAACGATTTTGGTAATATACTGCTGTGATACGTGCAGGAATTTGTGGAGACTGTTACGGAAGGAAACCCAAGTTAGCGATTGATCAAACTCTCTCAAAGCTCCAAGGACCATCTGGGGTCTCAGATTCAGGGCATCCAAGCTCGAAAGCGTCTGAACGCCGTCTGCCTCTTTTGCACTCCACCCCTGGGACCGTTTGTAGAACATCCGACGATGATAGCGGAACGGGCGAGACATTTTGTAATTTATCAATTTCAGAGTTTAATATCAGTCGTCCCATGAGAAGCTCCTTCGATGCGGGGACATCTTTTACAAATGTTACTGAGATTGTCTGTGCTTAATTCTTTCATGCTTTTATAAATATATATGTGACTTTTTAATATACCTACCAGACATTATTTTCTCACCTGATTTTAAATTCTGTACAATTTGTTAAATTATAAATACAATTTATAGTTGCATAGAAGCAATACAAATATGTAGGATTCGAGCTGAAATCCAATCGACTGATCCGATTTATTCTTGCTTTTTAAAAAAAATATATTATATATATATAAATTCTTTGTAAAGCAGGATTTGAAACCTCGAGTTCTTAGAGCCCAGTTTTATGAAAAGATACTGTGAATCACCTGCCAGATTACAAACCTTTCGATAGCATTGGATCCTTCTTCGAAGTACTCGAATAGATACGACTTCTTATTGATATATTTCTAGTACACAAGTCCAGAAAGGGAATCAACTATGTATTGCTTTCAATAAAGAAGCTTGAAAATTCCATCTTGGAGCGATCTTTGCTTGCAAAGAAAGAAAAATAAATGACAGAAGCTGTATGTAGAGCTTGCAAGAAAGCGCTTCGCTTGTCAAGAAGCGACAAACAAATAAAACGAGTAAATAGAAAAAGATTTTCGAGTCGTATTGAGTATACTGATAGGTGATAGCAGCGAAGAATTCGAAGTGGTAATGGAAGAGGCAATTTCTTCGGCTCGGTTTGCTTCGGTCTTGAGCGAAAAGCCAATCGAAGCTACTACTGGAAATAGACGCCAGAATAAAAGCTATCTTATAACTTACATATAGGTTTGGTCACACTACTAGCAATCTTCCGCTCTTTCACGATCTTCGATATCGCGGTCGAATGCTCTACCACAGAAAACACCTGCCATCATTTCGTTCTCTTCGTTCCCATGATGACATTGTCTTATTCCAGTAACGTGGAACTTACACCCACCTTCAAGGCAATAGTGTCGTAAATATAAAATGGGAAGTATCATCAAAGTGAAATTGAAAGATAAACATTTTATATGAATTTTAGAGCAGCAATATAAAAATTGTAAGCAAAACATTAAAAGATATGTTAAACAGGAAAATTTCCTTCGATACGTTTCGCTTTAACGTCATTAATTTCCGTTTCCTGGTTTATCGATCGGCTAACTTTCGCTTAAGTCCTCGACTAACAATAAGTACTCGCTCTTCCGAGGCGGACCATGGCTCAGAGTTGGAATAAGGGACTTGTTTTAGGAGACTAGAAGGGCTCTCGGTTGGATTCGAGCTTCGCAACTTGGTCATGTGGTTTTCTCTCCATACACCAAAAGCAAGGGAAATAGCACGAGTAGGATAGAAGCTAAAGAAAGACTAGAGACGAGCGAATAATGGTGGGAAGGAGATGTAGAACAAACTGAATAACTGTTACTTTAATTTCACCCAACAGTTACCATCTTATTATGAGTAGGGTAATACTAGACTCTGCTTCCCATTTTGTCAGTTAAGTGATTTCTCCTTTGACCCTTGATACCCCAATAACGGTATTTAATTGAGTTTGAAACTTGTATGAAATTTTCGTTGATATTACTAATTTTCTAGCGTAATCAGGAAGGGTTGCTGATAAATGTACATATATACATTTACCACAAATAGTGGAATAAAGCTTGGAAGAACCAGAATAGTTTTATCGAGTGTGGGAGTAATGAAACGAATGCTGGCTTGATTGTTCTTTCGTTCATTAAACGTTAGTGACGAGGGCAAGATAGCGTGCCAAGAAATGGAGAAAACGTCGAGTGGAGCAAAAAATTTATCTTTGAAATTAATAACAGCATTCATAAAGTTTTCCTTCTGATTTGAGGGCGATGAAGAGTCTCCCTTATCAAATAGATATCAACGGAATATCCCTAGTGAAAAAAGTTCCAAAAGAATCGTGTTAGTAAGAGACCAAATAAGTGCTGTAAATGGAAATAGACTAAATGAAAAGAAAACACTTTTATTTTAAGGAGGCAAGCAGGAAAACAGTTCGATTGACTGCCCTTCACTATTACTGCAGATTTTACATTCGAAATCCCCTTTTTACGAGTGTCACTCGGGAAAGCCTGTTTTCGAAGCGGGATGAAATCCAGGAAGTTCCGAAACTGAAACGACCCCCGCAGGTTACCCTTGGAGATATGGTGGTCGTTTGGGAAGGAATCGATTAAGTTCGATTACGAGAGAAATTCAATTCATTCTTACTGGTGACATCGCGGTAATGAAACGTTTGAGAAAAGAGTTTGACTCTAGTTGAAATGGTTACCGAAGCTCAGCAAGGGATACGTCGAAGCGGCAGCTTGCTCGAAAATGGCTGATGTCATTTCAGATTGGCTGAAACCGGCATGTCTTCCTTCTCTTTCTCCCTATTTCAGACTCACTCGCTCTCTTCCAGCCTTTGCAATCCTTTTCCTTGCATCCGCTTACATCCATTGCGATAGTAGTTACACTTCCGAGTTCCTCAATGGCCCAAGGCTAGGCGTTGGATCGTTTCAAATACAGGTCGCTCTCGTAAAAGTTCAGGTATCGCAAAGTTGCACTGCATCCTCGTTCCAGCCGTAATTTTTCTCGTAAATCCACGTTATTACAAATTAAAGGTATCAAGGTATCCGTGGTATTTCTTGCAATTTGACTCTTGAATTGGTTAAGAATAAAAGTCGAATCTCTTCTTGAATTGAATATTTAGAAACGTTGAGGCTACAGTTATTTCTTGAGATAAGATCCGCTAGATATAAAATACCGTAACATCGATAATAATTGCATCCTGCAAATTACAGAGCCGTATTAGCACTCAAGTGTTAAGGTTCCCTGTTTCGTATATTATCGGAGTATTACAATCGACTATAACCAACACGAAAGACAGTCGTGCACGATAAATCGATATCGAGCGATTCACGCGTGCTGAGTTCACGATTCAACGCGTTAGATGGAGATTCGTGCGAAATACCCAATTACACCTGATCGTCCCACGATCTAATCGTTGTCTATGTCTGTTTCATAAGAACTGGCCATATCGAAGCATCTCCTCAATGAAAAAATCGCTCGACAATGTCTACCGACAGCAGGATCGCGATCCCAGAGTCGATGAAAAGATCTACGGCCTGGTCTTCAAACAATGAAGCACTAACCACTAACCAGCTGGGAAACACCTCCAAAATTAATAGAACCTAATCTAAACATATCAAAAAAATTTCCTATCAATATTTAAAACGTCATATGACGTCTTTGCAATTTTTACTCATCATTTCAAATTTATATTTCACTGTGAGAAAAGAAATAGTTCGTATTGTCCAGAGTTGTTTAGGGCGTAGATGTAGATCTTATCGTATATCGAAAAAAGAAGATGGGTGTTAGAGAAAACAGAGAAGGTTGGGAGAGGGTGGAGTGAATATATATATATATCGAACGGGCAAACGGAACTATTAAGTTTATGGGTGCATTGCGGTGGTTCCGAGACTCTGGGCTGGTTGGCTTCGAGCAAAGGGATGCTTGGCATGGGAGTCACGCGTCTCGACAATTATTTCACCCCCCACCCTTTCCTCTTCACCCTCAGCAATCCCACCCATTCCTGCTACCCATTCCCTATTGGTGGACTTAGCGACCGGATCGGGTTGAGTGGAGGAAGGAAACCCGACCTTAACGTTAGCCGACGCCACTAATCTTAGTGCACCTGGCGCTACTTGTATCGCACGAATAATCGTCATAATTATTCGATAACTCACTGAGAAACGCCCAGTCTGTGACTTGAAACCCCTGCACCAATTTCTGCTCCACATTTCTGTATTACTAAGTCTCGGCACGATTAAAACTCACATTAGTTAGGCAAGTTTTGTTTCTATAAAGTCGTCTATTTTATGAACAATTTTGTGTCAGATTTCAGAGAGAAATTTTTTGGTATCGAATATTAAGTGGAAGTATGAAAATGAGCTGAAAATACTGAAGAGGAAGTTATAGAAGATAGTGGAGATATACCTGGCGACGACAAGTAGCTTGGATGGTTATAAAAAAAAGTAGTAAATCACACTTTAGGAATCTAAATTATCTTCACCAAGAACGCGAACACTTTGGTCGGGATACGAACCGACGGAATTTATCGAACGCTAACCGCTATGGGCAACATTCCTGTCCGAAAGTATTTCATAAGGAACTAGTATCGTCTCGTGCTGTGGAAAATCATCACAGGACGAACGATCCTAAACAGAAGATGCTCTATGGCCCTAATAAAATGTCCAATAACGAAACGAACATTCTAGAGGAAACAACGAAGCAAATGAAATTCCCATGACTCATCTATAAAGTTGTAAAAATAAGTCTCAAAGGAATTTTTATATGGTAAATTAAAAAATCGAGTTATAGTTCTTAAAAATATAAATTTTAAAATGTTTAATATTTTTAAGAATTTTTCAATTCAATTTTTATCTTCAACTTTGTCTCAAATCTAATTTACTAACAGTAACATTTTTTTATGTGGCCTCGTTCACATATAAAACCTACAATTCTGTTATTTATCAGCAGAGTTTAATTATCGCATAAAGTCCGAGATCGCAGTACACGCGATACAGCTTTAAAAGTACTGCGACGGATCATTGAAGTTCGTTTACCTCTCTGTGCACGTACTGCTTTTATGTCCAGCTTTCTTTAAAGGGATTCTCTTGGAATACTATTGTGAAGGAAGAGCGAAGAAAATTATCTTCTGCGGCGTCTTTAGCGAAAGATGAATGTACTTTAGAGATCCCTCATGTAAATCTGCCTGTCCCATAGATCTAATTATAAATAAGTACCGACCACTTCAAGAAATTGTGGAAATATACGAAACTTGTTCGAGTTGTAAAACAATATAAGGAAGCTTTAAACAAGAATGAAAAAATCTCAAACAGAAGATAAAGATTTCAGAAGTTTTATGTATAAAAGTGAAATATATATGCTGGAAATTTATTTGAAAAAATATGTAGTCACTAGGAGAAAATATGTGACAAAATATGTTTACCAGATGCTATTTTTTAAGCAGAAAAGTGAATTTGTAGCTTGCAAATATTTGGTCACATCCCTTCCTTTTTTCCAGCTAAGGGCGGAGGGGTGTATCGTACTCTTGTAAAATACAGTTATACGAGTACAAGACTAGAAAATCTGATTTTTGGGAAGTTTGGGCAATTATTCAAGAAGAATTATAAAAACAAATAGGGTTGGCCGAGTATTGGAGAGTGTGGGGGTGGTAGCTTGTGAAAGGGTGAGATTCGCTGGGCACGGGTCTGATTCACTGCTGGGCTATGTTGGCTAGGTTGGATGGTTCACATAAATATGAATGCGCCCGCGGCTCTCATTAAGTCTCTCTGCCTTCATTTATCTACCCTTCCACCCATCCCTCACCCCCTTTAACCCTCTCGGTAACGACTAGTAGTATGTTTCGTTTCTTACATTTCTTGCTCGTATAATTTTTCCAAGTCACTCTGATTATTTATACTGAAGCAGAACTACATTTGGAACATTTTTTACATTTGGTAGAATTCTTATACATTACTTCGAAAGAATAAGTCATTTTAACTGAGAGCCATAACTAACTCGTTCCATTTTTCTTGGGAATCGTGTAATTTCTAATAGGCAGCTTAATACTTTTTTGAAATTTTCCAGGAATTTCAAAAGCAGATATCGAATAGACTGAAAACAAGACAATTTTCCGCGAGGATATCTTTCCTCGATATTTTCACACATATTTAATTTCACTCAAACGAATATCAAAGAATCTTCTTTTCCACCCGATAGAAGGAATCTTGTCTGCCTGAGAAAGCTTCCTCGTTCCACTTCGAACAATTCCGTCCTATAGGAACTTGAGGCTGAGAAATAGAAATAGAATGAGAAGAAAAAAATGAGAAATACGTCGAAGAGGAGAAAGCAAAAGACGTGGAACTTTGTGAGAGAAATATGCAAGGCACAATAGAAAGAAAGGCGTGAAGTTTCTACGACGATAGAAAATGTTGTAGTGAACGGTGCAGAGGATCTTTCAAAGAGCACTGTAAAGGTAGCTCTGTTCTCCTTTTTATCGGTTTATCCTCTGCTAAATGCTCTTTTCTCTTCTATCTTTAATTAGATTTAACAAAAGTGAAATTCAAAATTCATTATAATTAAATAAAAACAAATGAGAATATACTAAAAAGTAGAAAAGAGGAATAAGGTCCTGAAAGTGTAGGTACATATTAGGAATCGTGTAGGTCTGTTAAGCTGGCTCAACACTATAGACATTTTAAGATCTAACCTATATCGTAATTTAGGGCTCATTTAGGGCTAATTTGGGCCCATATTGCGAAATTTTGGGCTCCACTTTTTTTTCGAAAAAATGGGGTTTGTGCTGGCTTAACGTTAAGCTAGCACCACCATGCTGTAAAACATATTAAAAAATTAATTAGCAAAATTCTGCTAATGCCATAATTTTAGGCTCATTTAGGGCTCTTGAAATATCAAACACCGGAAGTTCTCCGATTTTTTTTTTTTTTTTTAAGTACTGTGTTGAGCCAGCTTAACGTTATGAAAAATACCACAACTAGTGAATAAAATCAAATTTGACCCCCCACATAATTTTAGGCTCATTTAGGGCTCCCGAAGTACCATAAGCAAAGTTTAAAAAAAATTGTTTAAACATACATTGTTTAAACAATTCATCCAAAAATTAATTCTACCAACTAGTTTTTCTTACTATAATTTTAAACTCATTGAGGGCTCCCGAAGAATGAAAAACCGGAATTCCTCCGATTTTTAATTATTTTTTTTAAAAAAAGCACAGTGCTGAGCCAGTTTAAAGTTATGAAAAATATCACAACTAGTTAATAAAATCAAACCAGACCCCCCACATAATTTTAGGCTCATTTAGGGCTCCCGAAATACCATAAGCAAAGTTAAAAAAAAATTGTTTAAACATACATTGTTTAAACAATTCGTCCAAAAATTAATTCTACCAACCAGTTTTTCTTACTATAATTTTAGGCTCATTGAGGGCTCCCGAAGAATGAAAAACCGGAATTCCTCCGATTTTTAATTATTTTTTTTAAAAAAAGCACAGTGTTGAGCCAGTTTAACGTTATGAAAAATATCACAACTAGTTAATAAAATCAAACTTGACCCCCCACATAATTTTAGGCTCATTTAGGGCTCCCGAAGTACCATAAGCAAAGTTTAAAAAAAATTGTTTAAACATACATTGTTTAAACAATTCATCCAAAAATTATTCTACCAACTCGTGTACCCTACCATAATTTTGGGCTCATTTAGGGCTCCCGAAGTACCATAAGCAAAGTTTAAAAAAAATTGTTTAAACATACATTGTTTAAACAATTCATCCAAAAATTATTCTACCAACTCGTGTACCCTACCATAATTTTGGGCTCATTTAGGGCTCCCGAAGTACCATAAGCAAAGTTTAACAAAAATTGTTTAAACAATTCGTCCAAAAATTAATTCTACCAACAAGTTTTTCTTACTATAATTTTAGGCTCATTGAGGGCCCCGAAATACCATCAGCAAAGTTTAAAAAAAATTGTTTAAACAATTCATCCAAAAATTAATTCTACCAACTAGTTTTTCTTACTATAATTTTAAACTCATTGAGGGCTCCCGAAGAATGAAAAACCGGAATTCCTCCGATTTTTAATTATTTTTTTTAAAAAAAGCACAGTGTTGAGCCAGTTTAAAGTTATGAAAAATATCACAACTAGTTAATAAAATCAAACTTGACCCCCCACATAATTTTAGGTTCATTTAGGGCTCCCGAAGAATGAAAGACCGGAAGTCTTCCGTTTTTTTATTATTTTTTTTTTAAAAAACACAGTGTTGAGCCAGCTTAACGTTATAAAAAATATCACAACTAGTGTATAAAATCAAATTTGATCCCCCACACAATTTTAGGCTCATTTAGGGCTCCCGAAATATCATTAGCAAAGTTTATCAAAAATTGTTTAAATATTCTTCTAAAAATGATTTCTACTAACTCGTTTTTCCTTTTATAATTTTGGGTTCATTTAGGGCCCCCAAAATTCCCGTCAGGAAAATTTTAAAATAATTGTTTAAACAATTCGTCCAAAAATTAATTCTACCAACTTGTTTTCCCCACTATATTTTTAGACCATTTAGGACTCGCGAAATGTACGTAAAGCATACAAAAATATAATTGAAAAAATCTGAAATGTCGATGTTCTGATTGAAATGAGGTAAGGTAAAAAAAGAACTGTCGAAGAACGGTGGATAAAGTAATGCTTTAATTATTTATAATTATTATGATATTATGATTATTCATTTCTCTCTTTATCATAGTAAACATATGGCACAGACTTAAATATTCTTTAATTATTTGGACACTTTCATGTATATTAGAAGTCCGATATAGATTGTTTTCTCCTTAATACTGTTGAGTTTGCGTTCTGCGGAGTTAGGGTTGTCGTTATATTCATACCAAGCTTTGTTTCGCCGGCAGATCGCTGTGTAGTGTCCAATAGGCATACTTTCCTTATTCTGAGTCGACTCTAAACTGAAAAAACCTCCAATATACCTAATCGCCCCTATAA